>CM077232.1:21752407-21902407 GCA_039654775.1 Spinibarbus caldwelli
TTTAAACTAGTTTAAATCACTGAGTCATTTGTGTTCTTTGCTGAATTCAAGCACTTCACACTAGATCTCACAGTGCTACTGGTTGCATAACCGAGATTTATCAGCAAGTAGACGCATCTGCTCTAGTAAGCTCGCGCTGAGCTGCTGTTTGAACTTTGAGCGGAACAAATAAATGGTCCGTGTGGCACGGTTTAAATGAGTAGCATGGTTTCGTTCCACTTTTGGCGCATAAATATTACATTGAACATGTATCGAACTCTTGTTATCGTTTTATCGAGGAAAAATATAACGCAATAATTATTGTTATCGCCAAGTCCTACATAAAGAAATGGTTTTATTCAGGTCAAAAATATAATAATAATAATAATGTGATAAAAATGTGAAATTGTATTTAATATAATTTACACACTTTTTAGGTTAACGTTTTTCAGTGGCATATATTGTAAAATAAAAAAGTAAATTAATTTTAAATAAAATAAAAAGTTAAGCAGACAGGTAACAATTGCCAGTTATAGTTTTTACAGTGATGAAATGATCTTGGTTAATTTCTTGAGAATTTTTGGCAGTAGCTATTTACAGATTTACATATACACTTATACACTTGTACGACAGAACTTATTTTCCAGCACTGTTGTTTATTTTTTTCCAGAAACATGCATTTCTTTGCCTTCAGACTGTAAGAGCGTCATAAAAAACTACTAACATCAGTGTATCTACTGCTATCATAACACTGCATCCCCCTCATAAGGGGTTTTGTGCATCTCAATTATATAAGCATAACCTTTTCTCCAATATCATGGGATTTATTGTTCTTTCAACAGCATATGAGAAAGAACACACCACATGAAGTCAAAGCAATGCTCACACTCCACACAACACAGCACAACAAAGCAAGTCCGCTATGGTTTCATGTTCAGGACTAGTATGATTCCCTTCAAACCATATCTTAAAATAAGAGCGTTTCCTTCTGCACAGGCTGAGGGGCAGCTAAGCATTATCTTGTTACCAGGCAACAACAATAGAGGTGTATAGCGAAAGGTCACAAGGTGATCCACCACTCATTTTCTACCATTAGTCTCAGCATCATCGGCGCAAACTTCAAATAAAAAGCAGTACTTAGGACATATAGAGCTTCTCAATACTCACTTTTTCTTTCTGCTCACAAAATATGGGAAAAGAACTCCGGTGCATAGGAGCATACAAAAAGATGTTTTGTTCGCTATATAATTATGTTCAATGGAAAGCGTAATGTACTGGAAAGGAGGTTAATTTGATTAGATTCTGCATTTTATTGGTAATTAACTGAAGGTTTCAGATGGGCATGATTGTTAAAAAAGAACGAAAGAACAAAAAACTATATTGATAGCTGTAAACGCATGTCAGGACTAAAATAAACAAAAGCAACATTACTGAAATGATGCAATTAGTCATCAATGACAGCAACTCATTACTCTAATGGGACAATCAGGGCGCTAGTGACTGTTTAATAATGGGACAACCGTGGACGCAAGTGTCTGTTTAATCTAAATGATTTCCTCCTAGTTAAAAACACAATAAGTCTGTTTGATTAGACAAGCTCACTTTGTGCACCTCGTGATCACATTATCACAATATACACTTCACACGACATGATTTTTCCATAAAAATGACATTTTTATCTTCTACATATCCTGTCTTTCACTCTCCTCTTTTTTCCTTCTCTGTCTACTTATCGCTCCAATCTGTGTTTTTGCAGCATAATAAAAACATACTCCGAGAGGAGAGGAGCAAATAAGAGAAAGTTTCAATCTAATTAATATGGAAGGCTTGGTGGCACATCAGCTCTTCCCGAGTCTGCTTTGACTTTCTCTATGTCAGTCCTTCCAACAGGAAGTTAATGATCCTGGCAACAAGATGAATCACTCCAGACATGGCGCAGAGCAGCTCTGACAAGCCAGCGAGACGGCTCCTGACACCTGCATGTGTCGAGCTGGAGAGAGAGAGAGCGAAAGAAAGAAAGAAAGAGAGAGACGGAGTAAGAAAGGCTTACCTGTTGGAGTTGAGGTATGTCTGATCTAACCAGAACAATCATTTCAGTTTGGAATGAGGAAAAAAACACTTTGAGATAAAAGTGCTCTGGGGGAACAGAAGTGCGTTTTATAAGAAAGCATGTGTTATTGCTGTTGATACATTTTTTTAAATGCTGCCAGGAATAAAGTGTCACAATCAGAGGAAACATCTTAAGGAAAAACCTGATAATAAGGTATGAGTTAACAAGGGTGTTGATGTGAGTGGCATTTTTAAGATGAAGAATCACTGGCCCTCTGAAGAATAATAGTTTCCTTCACAGGATGGGATTGCAAAATACACGATGGATAATTGGAGTGGATAATTTCAACTTCGAAAAGTCAGGGTTTTTTTAAATTAAGTATTTAAATGAATTAATTCAAATGAATTTAAAAGAATACACAGGTGTCATGTCATTAGTTTAGCCAGACACAAATGAGTTATGATCAATATGTTAAATCATCAATCAAACATGAACAATATGAAAGATTTAAAAGACAAAAAATGTAAGATAAAAATGAATGTCTGCTTTGCAACACCAGCCTTTATATAAATAAATGTAGTATATGGTGGATAATTGGAGTGGATCATTTTTCAACAAATTTGTGCTGGAGGGTGAAATAATCAACCACATGAGCAATATAAAAGATTTACAAGACAAAAATAATTTTAGTAAAATTCATGTCTGGTTATAAGTTCAGCTTTTTTTAAAACCATACTTTAGTGTTATTACTTGCCCATGTAATTGGATAGGTTGAAACAGCAGCCTTTTAAAAAAGTAGCATAGGAATATTTTATTTGTAGCATTCCATCATAAAAAAAAAAATTGATTTACAGCTGTTGACACAAAATATAGCAACACTCGCCAGTCTCCCTCTCTTAAAAAGCACTAACTGATATCCTAGTGTTACATATTAGGCTCAGTGGATGTGGTTTTAACATGGTTTTACCAAACTTAAAATATTTAATCCTTGCCATGAGAGTGCCCTTAGATATGTCCAAAAATGTTCAGAGTGATAAACGAGCCAAGGCCAGCATTAGTGCTGGGAGTCTCCAGTGGAGCATGCTGGGATCTATCATTTGGTCCTTCCATATTAATGATGAGATCATGATTTTGAGGGTCACGGTGATACCGATAAAAATGCAGTGTCAGATATTTATTACTGTCACTGTTTGAGGGATCATAATTCTCTCTGGTAAGGGGTTTTATTTTCTGCTACATTCTGTGTTTTAAGCAGCACAGACAATTTTCTGGGTCTATTTTTTAACATTTATAAACAGTACAGAAGAATGCTGATTTAAATGGAATCGAATAAAATGGGGTCTCAGTAGAAGAGAATAAAGGAGATAAAAAATAAATTACACATCAACTCTCTATTTGGGAAGGTCAGACTAAAACTTTCAGCTTCAAGCATTGAGCCAAAAACTTTCTTGTTCCTCTGCAGTACTATTCTTTCTTTATTTATTTTTGCACTATTGACAATTGGTGATGCAGATATCCCATTTCACTCTCATCAAAGTCCTGTTAATGCAGTTTATCAGACAAACATCAGGGTAATAAATGAATCGTAGCTATCTGTGGACACATATTCAATCATTTAGATTACCCCATTTCCATAGGAATGAGAGCTGTGTTAAAGCTACGGTCATTAATAAACAGTGAGCAGGACGCAGTGGGATGCAGGATTCACCTGAGGAGAAGACAGGAAGGAAGTCACCACAGGCAGGAAGTCTAGATTAGATCAAGAGGCACTTCAAACGCATGCTCACTTTTTGTAGTTGAACGTCTAGGCAGGCCTGCGCGATCTGCAGACATTTTTACATTTTTTGAACTGATGTTAAAAGAAAATCTGCACAATTTCCTGGTATGGATTTAAGTAAGGTTAAATTGGCAGCTGAAAGCATAGTCAAATTAGAAAATTATACTAATATTAATAATAAATGGACACGCAAGTGGTGGGTATTTTATGAATAACTAGAATATTAATTCCGGAGCTTAATCTTAAACTTAACCCTGGCAACCGCCCAGACCACTCTCGATTTGTGGCACCACTCATACTGTCCTCAGAAAACATAAAATCTGTTGTTTTGAAGGATCTGAGTGTGTGTTTGTGAGTGTCTTAATGAGCCACTAGTTTGGACACATGTGACGTTACCTTCCTCCTCACTTCCTGAGACGACTCCTGATTGACATTTAAGTGGCACTGAGTAATGAGAAAGGAAGTACAAAAAGCATATTCGCCAATCACATTTCGAATGCCACCAGAGATAATAAATTAAGCTGTAACTCTGTGGCCAGACATGAGCCGGAGGTTCTCGTAAACAACAGGGCTGACATTATTGGCCAGCCCTTTCATGATTGGATAGTTCAATGATTTGGTCAGCAGGTTAGAAGAGGAAACACCCGCGTGTCAAGGCTAAAATCAATACTCATGCATCCTCGAAAGGTGCATATATTATGTTGCATGCATGACTGTCATATGCTGAGGCTGTTATTTTGTAAGCTATTTCGTAAAGCCAAGAACGCAGACAAACAAAATTATTCTGACCCATCATCCCCCCACCTGTCTCTATAATAGGTTTTCGTATCTCCCATTCTGGAGCGAGGAATGTAAACCACACTCTCCTGTCCGCTGGACCATTACTGGGATTTCAAGCATGAGAGAAATCATGCAGCCAGCTTAAAGTGATAGTTCACCCAAAAATGAAAATCCTGCCATCATTTACTCATGACTTCAAAACTATATGCTGGTATTTTTCTGCTGAGGATAAATTGGGGGATTTTGGAATAATCTTTATGCACCTATTTTCCATATAATGACTCAGTAGATAATAATCCTATAAGGCTTCAGAAGACTTTAAATATGAGCTGTATTATGGTACTTTTATAGTGCTTTTAATCCCTGATTGTTGTATAGAAAAAAGCTGCATGAACATCATTCACATATCTTTTTGCATTTCATGGAAAACAGCCTGATCTCATTAGTATTTTTACATAACGTGTATATTTTTGTACATATGGATACTGCATGTTGTATATATATTGTATGTGGATATACTGCATGTATTGACAGCATCTAAAATGTAAAAGTACTTAAATATGCACATACAGTAATTATAGTATAAAAATATCTGTATAACTACATTTTTACACAAATAAAAATCTATGATTTTATGGTGTGTTTGCCGGTTTTTTAGACAGCTGTTGCACAGCAAACAAATTTAAAATTAAACTATTAAGTTATGATTAAATGATGAAAGAATTTTCATTTATTTAACATTTTTAAGTTAAATGATGGAATCCTTTGATACAAAACACAAAGAACAAAAAAAAAAAAAAACTGTTATAATGTCAAATTATATAAATGTGTTTAATAAATGTAATGGCAGTAAAGACTGATCACATTTATTGATTCCATGAATTTAATATTCTATGAATCTAAAAAGATTTGTAAAAATTTGTACTGTACATCTCTAAAGTTGCACTATATGCAAAACGCTTAATGTTTAGATGCCATAAATACATTAAAAATGTATGTGTCAGTGTTTATGTAAACGTATGTGTGGTAGAAACACTTCTCATGTACGCATATCTACACTTACTAATGAGATGACGTCGGGAGAAAAATAACAGCATATAGGTTTATCTGTATGTTGAATGACTTGAGGGTGAAGAAATAATGACTCATTTTTTTGTTTTTCGGCAGTCTATCCCTTAAATTAATGGGAGCAAAGACGAATGTGACTGAAGGAGAAGCCAGATGCAAAAGAGAGGAAAATAAAATGAGAGGCACAGAAGAGGAAAAAGATTAAAGAGCGTTTGAACAGAAAGGAACCGAGTTTAAAAGAGAGAGAGAAAAAAGATACGGTCAAGCGAGAGAGGCCAGAGTGATGCGGGAGAGAGAAAATAAGCCGTTCTGCTTCATTTGTGCCAGCATTACCTGAGCAGCACACGGGGAACGGATACCAAGAAAAAGAGATCTGTGAGGACCAAAAGCCACATATAGATAAGTGACTGAGTGAGGGATAGAAAAAGAGAGAGAGGGAGATGAGGAGACAGATATAGGTGGGATACAAAGTGGTTGTGAGTGAGTCCAAACAGGTCACTCTCTTTCCTGTCTTTTTATTAGCAGCCCAGTCACAGTGACTCAGTGAAGCGGATCTTTTCAGGGGCCCGTGGGGACCGTGAGCGGCTCTGACAGAGAGAGATCACAGGTGGACCCCGAGCAGACCTGCCAGAGATTAGCATGTCTCTGGCAGGAGGAGGAGGGGCTCCTCTGGTCCATTTATCCTCAACTGATGAGATAATTTTTCTAATTAACCTTAAGAGCAACACTTGATGTCCAGTCCTGTTGTTCAAGAGCGGAGAGAAACTCATCTCACGGCATGCTGAAAACAACAACAATTTTCCTCCATAGATCAGCCTGAGGAAGCGGATGGCTCTGGATAATGGATGTTTGCTGAAGATGGTCAGAGAGGGCTGATGTTTGGATGAGTTCCATGTTTCAGCTCGAACGCATCATCCTTCAAAATAGCAAGAAAAAGAGAAGTATTGATTTAACACTAGATCTATGCTCTCCGTGCGGAGCGGTTACTGGTCGTATCAACAAAAGTTTGTGCAATAGATACTGTGCAATATGTAAATTGCTAATTAAAACAACAAGTGACAACCTTCCTATATATTAAAGTCAAAAATTGACCCTATTTACTTTATAATACATGTTAGTCATACTGTGAATGATGCAGTAGTCTATTCTATTTCAAAGAATGAAAAATGTCATTTCATGAAATGATTAGATAATGTTAGCAAAAAACCCAATAGCTAAAGCCCAATAGCTATCTAAACAGATATTTTCTTCTACATTGTGATGCACATGCGAATGAAATAGATTACTGAAAAAGAAAATAACGTAAGATGGGGACTTGGTGCAACTAAATGATTGGAGAAGTCTGGCAAACATCATAAGAAAAGTTCCACATACAGTTGTCACTCATCTTCTGAGAGTTTTTTTTAAAGGAAGTGACAATAGCGGAGAATTCAGTCCAGCAATTAAGCAGTGATAACCATATTAGTAATGTGTGTAGTACAAAATAAACAAACAAAAAAAAATGTTGCACTATACAGTGTTTTATGCTTTTACGTGTTGACCAAAGCTCTACCATGCCATAAAAGTAACCTAGAATGAAAAGTACACAAGAATAAGAATACCTATTTTAATGCTATTGTTCCATAATGCTTCTTTTTTTCTGCATATGTATACCGTCACACTACTGTAGTATTGACAGACAAAGTAAAGTTCAGAGATGATGAGGACATCTTTTAAATTTGGACAAATCCCAGGCACATGTTATGTGTGCCCTCTTATGCTATATTTCCAAAACAGCCGACCCCGAGGCTAGCAGTACATACTTAGCAGCAAATAAATCCAGAATCGAAATTCCAAGAAGATTTCCCCAAGCCAGAAGAGGTTCATGGTTTCGATTAACAGTGTTCAGCTCTGTAGGCATCTGGCTGGAGAGCAGGAATTTAAGAATTTAATGCCAGTTCTGTTCCTCTTCTTGCAGGGGGTTACTGCTTTCCAAACGGCTTCAGGCTACGGGTTCTCCATGTATTTGTCAAATGGCTTTAACTTGTTTCTCTCATTCGTTTCTTGCTAAGTTTAAACGTAATCTTGACTCCAAGCTGGCTGATATGATAACAAATCTGAACTGGGTCAAGGACTAAAGTCATTCTGTCATAATTACTGCATTTGTTGATGCCACCAATAAACAAGAGCTCATGAGCTCACTGATACAGAGCCTGCAATTTACAAAATCTCACTTCAGTGTCCTCACAATAAGCTCCAAGAAGATTGACTAGACTTAAACAAATTCAGTTTGCATGAAAAAGTCAAGTTTATATGGTCTCAAGTGCATCTTAAGAAGAACTACACAAAAACAACACATTTATGTGTGGTTTCCTGCCATAAAAAGTGCAAATGGATCAGATTTCATGCCAACAGTCAAAATTTTAGCTCTGTGAGAGCCAGACTTAAAATACTCTAGTTTAATTAGAACATCACATTAAGATTTATCTATTTTTATTCATATTATCCATCATTTATGATTTTTAAATTCAGTCAGGTCAACACTTTACATGATTTAACATTTTTGCTTTTAATAAAATTGAATGTAAATTGAGATTTCAGAACATGAAAGACTGTTGACAAATATTGCTAAATTTCTCTTCTCTGCTGCATAATATCACTACTGGCCATATATTGGCAGCAATGTAGAAATAAAAGTCACCACTAATTGTAATAATGACAGTGTCTACTTTCAAAGGAACTACTAATATATAAAATTCACCCTACATCGTTTAGGATGAGCTTCCAGAAGCCTTCTGCAGGTTTTTGACCTCCGATTAGCGTTGTTTTGGAACAATATGTACAGCCCAGAGCTCTTTCAAAGAGAAACCGATTTTCATGCTGATGTGCGATGTTGGGTTCTCTCTAGTGAACATATTGGCTCATGCATCACCTGCTCTCTGCTGCTGACAAGCCTCACTGATAGTGGAGAGTGAGAACCGAGCAATTCCTCTAATAAATAAACAAATTTACCAGCGTTACTATCACCTCCAAATGCTTCAGGCATTACGGTGCACGGCAACATATGCCATTAAAATTAAAATTTGATGTAGTTCAATCAACTTTACTGCCACCCCACTGATTTCATGATTATCTTTCCCTAAAATACACTAGTATAATTAGAGCTTCAAATGAAGATTTATGAAAAATGTCTCATATCATAATGTTGGTACATTATAGCAATAAGCCACTATAATCAGGATTCTGCAATTTTGCCTTGCATAAAATCTATGTATATGTTATACAAGCACTTCCTATCCATCAATTCACGTCCTACTCATATTTATTAATCTAGATGTCATACACAAATAAATGTGACATTTAGCAAGTTTTTTTTAAAATATATTAATACTTTTATTTAGTAATGGTGCATTAAATTGATCAAAAGTGACAGTAAACCTTTTACATCGTCACAATAGATTGCCATTTCAAATAAATGCTGTTCTTTGCTCGACTTTCTATTAATCAAAGACATTGACAAAAACAATAAGAAATGTTTCTTGAGCACAAAATCAGTATATTAGAATGTTTGTAAAGGATGATGTGACAATGAAGACGGGAGTAATGATGCTGAAAATTCAGCTTTGCCAAAATTGTAGAAATTACAGAAATGAATTACACTTTAAAATATATTAAAATAAAATAACATTCATATTTGTATAAGTGTATTAATATTTTACAATATTAATAGCTTGTATTGTATTGATCAACTGAGTGCAGCCGTGGTGAGCATAACAGACTTGTTTGAAACACATTTTAAGAAATTTTACCTCCCTAAACTTTTTAATGGTAGAGCAATTCATAGAATAGTTATGGTGCAATTATTATAATAAAGATTTCTTATTGTACCTGTACCTACATTACATATTTAATATTTATCTTATTTAATATGTACTGTTCTCAGTTGGATTCAGGTAATTTCCTTCTGAAACCAATTTAGAGTAAAGAATGAGAATGAATGAAAGGTGAACAGTCAGGAAATCGCATTCTAGAGATGAACATTTGACCATAAGTTAAGACACAGATCATAGTTTTCTGACAGAATCATTATGAAGCATCATGCCTGCTTCAGGCTAATGTGATGTTTCCAGAGTAAAAAAAAAAAGACGACATCTGGTTAAAGAAGCATTTCATGTTCTCGGAGTAAAATATCATTACAACACAGTGCATATTAGCCATCATTATCTTTCAATATTGCAGTACTGCTGGCATTCACATTTTGAATATTAATGATACAGTACATTTGCATAATGTGCTGCGTAGGTATAATATAAGCATAGTCTGTACATTTCTTCAATTCTACTAAGGCAGGGGATTCCTGTCCACACTACAGACGTCCAGTTTTGAGCTACGGCTGCTGAAAAGCAAAAGAAATTGTGCTTTATTGAACTGGAGCTTGTCAGCATTTTCGGAGAGCTAGTAAAGTATAATTGTGTCATCCTTTACAAAGCAGTGTTGGGTTGACAGCAGCCACAGAAGCCTCATTACTCTGTTTTTTATAGGGCTGTTTGAGGATGGCAAGATCGTTTGGTGATGAATAATGTCTTTCTCACTGGGAGCTACAGTAAAACATACAACAGCTCCGGCTCTGCCAAAGATACATGGATCATCTTGAATGAGATCAGGTCCACGGAGGAATTAAGCGCGGTTTTCGTCTGACACCCCTCGACATGCATATGGGCAGGAGAGAGTGGATGAACTGAAAATATTTTGAGCCGTACATCAAGAGAGCGGCAGACGGACAGTTCACAAAGAAATTAAGCATAGCAACACCTGGATTAAAAAAAAAAGCAGCTGGAAAATAAATAGTTGTTTTCCCATCCTAAAGGGAATAAAACACCAGAATATCTTTGTACTGTTTATTACAGCTATTTTGATTAATGGCAAGAATTAGTCAAGAAAAATGAAATCATTTCAGTAATACAATAATAAATATAAAAACAGAGTAATAAACAACAAATAATAATAACTATTATTTGTGCATTGTCATTATGTGATTACCATTTAACAATCCTTGCAAATAAGACAATAAAGGATCGCTTCTGTTTGGATTGCGTAAAAGTGTTTTTGCTGTGTCTCAGACCTCGGTGGAGTTGTAAACAGGTCATATAAATCCAAAACAGGCTCATTTGACAATTTAATGGAAGTCTTCATTAATTTTCTCCTGGAAACACATAGTGGGCTGAATCAAAAACGAAGAGCAGTGGAACTTTATTAGATGTTATTAAGGCAGGGAGCCACTCCTGAGACCCCCGACTTCAAATAATGTATTAAGTTTGAAACTTAATTTTGTATGCACAATTGAACGGGGGGTCCCAAGAGGAAGAAAAGATTTAAGATCCACAGAATGGATATATGATGGGAATGGTTTTTAATATTACCAAAGTTAAAACGCAATGCGATTAAAAGAATGAAGCAGATCTTCCATTAATTTGCTGAAGGAATGGAGCCCTGGATATAAGTGGAGCCCTTTTAAACTGATTTGCCCTGAAGTTCGCCTGAATAGACTCTGGTTTTGATAGACAGACGATGCCAATGAATTAGAGTATAATGAAATCTGAAGCGAAAATGAAAATGTCATTGCACAAGAAAAACGATCCAGTGAACATTGTTTTGAAGCATCATCAGTACAAGGCCTGTTATACAAGACTTGATTTTGGGGGGAAAAGGATCAATGGAGCATTGTTAAGGAGGCCTGCAGCGTTATATATTGACTAAACGAACATCTGACAGTGAGTCTTAATTAAGCCAACACACACCGGTCTGCCTTAAGAGCTGCCTTATGGCTCCTGTTAATTAACTCCAGCAATGCACCATCACTCAGCCCTTAAACGCGCACGAAAACCTGCAAAAGTTTGGCTGCAAATCACTCATTCACACAGTCAGTAAAATAACAAATTGTTCTAGTGATTTTCAATGATATTTATCTCTGACAGAAATCAATGATAAATTGGGTTAATTAATAAAATGCGCATAATGATTCCATTTAAACTGTCCGATTGATAACGTTTTATAACCATGATGTATTATTAACAAATCGTAAATCATTGCAGTCTGAGTTAATCTCCCCCATTCATTCAAGCCATTCTGAAATAAATGTTTTTTTCTTTTATGCTCCCACAGTCTTGTTCTAGATTAATGAGCTAACCAAGTCTAATCTTGATCATGCCGCTACGAACTCCCATAATTCCTGCCTCGATTTCCATTTTCACAGTCAGGAAAACTTATTTCGACTCTTCAATCTCCTGCAGCATTTCCAAGTGCCTGGCTGGTTCATGAACCCAACTGCACTGGAGTTACAAAGAGAGTCTGGAAGCACTAGCCCATCAGTGTACGATTTCACTGGCGTCCTCCAATAGGTAATAGAGGCAGAAGGCAGAAATCATCAATCAAAAGGCGGGTCACCATTCATAGCCATCTCAGGTCGGGCCCTATATAACTGCAGCTGCTAAACAGCACTAATTTCCCAGAATGAAATACGTTGCGGCCACAGCGGCCATTTGCAGGATTTGTATCGGAGGCCATATTTCAAGGTCATGCTTCGGCTTCTGCCTATTAAAGACTGTTTGAAACATTGAAGGGGCAGTTTATGTCTTGCTGGCTTCTCACTGAGGTCTACGCACTGGCGCGATGGCTGATGTAAAGAGTGCTGAGTGATGAAAGAGGAGGGAGATGGGAGGGAAAGGGAGGAAAAGAAATGATCGAAGGAAAAAGGAGGAGGAGGGAAGGAGTTCTAGTTAAATGTGGATTAATGGACAAAGGCCTTTTTTCACTGTCAATGACATTCGAGCATTGCTAGGATGTAAGTGTTAGTCACAGAACAGCCGGATCGATGCAGTGTAATATTTAAAACTCAATGTGAGCTCAAAAGATGTCATCAAAAAAATAAACAATATTTATGAATGCTGCCTCTCTCAGTGGTCTATGGCAGGAGCCTTCAACCATTTTTCACTCAATATAGAGACGTTAAAACAGTTAAAAAACGTACATATTGCATTTCATTGTCTATGATGAGCTTTCATGTAAAATATAATAATTATTTATTATAATGTTTAATATAAAATAACAATTAATATATTAAATAATATTAGAATTATTTAATACAGTAATTAAAAATATATTATATGATATTATAATTAATATCATATTACAATGTATAAGTAGCCAACATTTAAATTACATGTACTCATCATGTAGACATTGAAATAGGCTATTTAAGTGAAACAGAAATACATGTCAAGGTAAATGAAATGTTTTGGATCAGTAATATCTTATTGAGTTCAACATTTTTGACAAGTTTTATCAACGTCGTCACATGCACCTGTCTGTTTCTCAAAACGTGTCAGCAGTTGCACGCACACTGAGGTAAATATAAATTAGGGTGACTATCTTTCAGGTGTGTATTACAATGTTAGGGAACAATAAATGCAGTCTAGCTTTTAAAATTCTTTGCGCTTGGTTACTTAGTTGATCCACTGCGCACAGTTATTAATCTGCATCATGCTGCAAACTTCTTAATTCAGTCTACTGTTGTTTTCAGTTAGGATATTGTGTTCATTACTCTGATTCAATCTGTGCAGCACTGGGGAAACTCGGCTAAACTAGTGGCAGGTGTTGTTCTTATTGGAAAATGACTGTCTAATTTTTCACATAATTTCTACTAATGCGTCTGTGGCTTTGTGTGAAGGCATGAGATCATATGTATTGTATACCTACTACAAATGGGGCATGAACACTGTGCTCAGCATGAATGCTCGGCCTCACTTGGAGAAATCATGTCGGTTTAACGTTTGGAAAAACTGCAGCGCCACCTGCTGGCTAACTTCATAATCTCACCTCTGCCAGACCACCGCCATATGCAAAGATCTGGACAAGTTACACTCCACTCATTCCAGAACAACTGTGCTCATTCATCCGTACCTCAGAGCTGAAGTGTTTAGCCCCTGCCAGCAGAATGACCCCTGCGCTTCTGTGAAGACTTGATCACTGTCAACATTCGGCTGCAATATGAAAACAAACCTCTGCAGAACTTTTCAGAATAAAGACAAAGGGAAAGATAAATAAGTCATGGCACATTAAATTCACTAAAACGAGTCTGTTTTCTATTTACTTGTATCTTCACATTTGACTGTACAATATTACATGGTTTCTCCAGCACCAGTGCAGCCAGATGGTGGTTTATACAACTGAACATTTTAGCTTTAATGCTTTTAGACTAGTATATTATTCCATGAAAACGTCCATGTTCTGTTACACACATATACTGTGTGCAACACCTATAATTTAACAGATAAATGAAATGTAAATATTGGTCACAAACAGATCACTTTTGCACAGGTATAAACATGTTTTATAAATGGTATGGAATGCACAATGGTGCATTATTCTTCTATGCCACTTCGCAAGCTTAAGTTAGTGTGGATTCACTCTGATGAACTTGATTGTCTTTGGTAAGGTGAGATCCTTTGGTTCTACCGAGGAGGCATTGCTGGAGGCTGCTATACTAGTTTGTCCTGCAGAATGGACTTTATATTGTTATAAAACACTTATTTAAACTACACAAACACTGCCAGTAGATAGAGACATGATGTATTATTACAGTGTGGCCTTCAGGACACTGTCACTTAAAATGCAAAGTGCTTAATTTCCTTCTGCAGTCCTGTTCAGAGAAGGGCATACTGCAGAAATAATCAAAACTGCATGCAATAATTGGTGCTACAGTGCATTGTCTTAATGTGAAATACAAGCTGGTTTAATTATAAAAATATAGTCAAGCTGGTTTAATTCTGTCTTTCTCCAGTCAACTATAACTTCTGTGACAATGTCTTCCAGATTCAGTGCTGTACTATCTGACTCTGATATTTTCAAGACAGGCTTGTCTTAACTTATTCCTTTTGTGTTACAGCATGGCTGAATTTCAATCAAGCTGCTTCATTATACAATGTCCTTTTAAAGACACAAATGACTTTCAACGTGCAGTTATGCATTTTAAAGGGTGTTTGGTACAGTAGACCATATGGCTCAAAAGACACTCAAACTTCTAAGTTAATCATGTCAATTTAATGTAATGTTTTACTGTCATGTACAGATATACAGAAATGTTGATGGACACAAGACAATATTCAAGTTACTTTACAATAATACTGTAAGCAAACACAAGGGGAAAGCAGTGCTATTTTAAAAATAGCACTGGGGGAAGTCGTGGCCTAATGGTTAGAGAGTCGGACTCGTACCCTAAAGGTTGCGGGTTCGAGTCTCGGGCCGGCAGGAATTGTAGGTGGGAGGAGTGAGTGTACAGCGCTCTCTCCACCCTCAATACCACGACTGAGGTGCCCTTGAGCAAGGCACCGAACCCCCAACTGCTCCCCGGGCGCCGCAGCATAAAAATGGCTGCCCACTGCTCCGGGTGTGTGTTCACGGTGTGTGTGTGTTCACTGCTGTGTGTGTGCACTTTGGATGGGTTAATTGCAGAGCACAAATTCCGAGTATGGGTCACCATACTTGGCCACATGTCACTTCACTTCACTTCAAAAGCCCTCTACACTCCATAATCAAATAAAACTGGTAGTACTTTCAAGTACATGCATTTTTAACCTTGAAATGTGTCTATACAACCTTTGACCTGTCTGATTAAGCATTAAACATCTCTCCAAAACTAAATAAGGTCACAACAACACAGCTAGTCACCAAACAATACAATCTAATCTCTTTGATCATAGAGACTTTTGTAGTAAAATCATAAACTCTGTGGCCTTATGAGTTAATAAGTCAATATACAAAAATTGTACTTTGCTGCTTAGACAAGTTTCACAAAGCATGTACAGAGTTACTCATATTGGAGTTTGTGCTACAAGGTCTCTTCATGACCCTTCACCTACATAGGCCTTCATTAAAACAGTTTTGTTTGATGTTGATGCAATCTAAACTGCGCATTGTTCTCTATGGTTTTCCTTTTCTTGTTTGTTCACCCATAACAGCATCATTATGTTACATTACATTCTTTAGAACAGCGATTACTTTGAATAAAGAGACAATAGTTTAAGGCTCTTGAATAAATTCATTAAAATATGTGCTTTTGTTATAATAACCCACATTTCTTATTCTCTCTGTTGAAAATAGTACAGGAACAGAACATTTCTAAAAATGAAAATACAGCTATTCTGTATTTCCTAAATCAGTTATTCTCAACCAGGAGGCCAGGGCCCACTAAAGGGGCCTCAAAATTACTTAAAATTATTTACAATAAGACAAAACAACTAAAAATCAATATATTTCTTAGTTTAATTCACCACCTCAGCAACTGTTTTATTTATTTTTTTTTTTTTTTAGAACTAAAATTCTCATGGTCTTGAAGAAAAAAAGTGGTAGTCTGATTTTAAAAGTGTGATTTCTAGACCTAGAAATGTCATGTTAATTAATAAAAATCTTTCAAATCTGTGTATAAATGAATACACATCTGCCCAGTTTTTATAGCTTTTAAAATGCAGAGATTGTGAGGAAAAAAACAATTAAGAATCATTATTCTTAATCCTTTTCAGTAAATTACAGCTGGAAAAGTCACGAGGCCTTTCAATATTACTGACAATGTGGACAAAGAGGGGTTTTGGAGCCAAAAAGGTTGAGAACCACACTATATTCTTGTGCAGGTGAGATATAAAGGAGTCTTGGAGCTACGGCTCAACCACTAAGACTCCCAGGTTGTTGTTGAATATGATCCTGCCATCCACCTCTTTACTGCAGTCAGGATGTCTCAGTAAGTCCAGCACTCCTTTCTTCAGGTCTTCAGGAGCATTCTTGCTGAACTCTATGACCTCGGTAAGGAAATCCAGCAGCAGTTCTCCCACCTGGTCTCCCTCAGTGAAGCACTCTGTGATGTCCATTTGGGACAGAAGCTCATAGTTCTGGTAGGGGATGCCTTCAGTATCTAGGAAGGTCTTTACTTCTCCTGTAGTAACACACTGGCTGATCTCAGTATTACAGAGTTGTTCTCTAAAGGTTGTCCATAATTTTCCCCATCCACTCTCACCTACAGTATGTAGAAGCAGAACAGGTCATTTTTTCCTTAAACAGAACAGAAACATTTTTAATTTTGAACCCACTGTACTGCCCTATAAATGTAAAATGCTTAAACAATCAAAACAATGAACTCAGAGCATTTACTGTACCTGACACCAGAATGATTAAGAGTTTCCCATCTTTGTGTAGAAGACTTCGAAAAAATGAGATCGTGGCCTCTGGATCTTTTACGTAGTACAGCATCTGTTAAACAGACTGATATTAATATTCTGCAAAACATTTTTGATAATATACAGAGCTAAATAATATCACTTTAATTGGCTGAATAATATCAATTTAAGTTCATGAAATTGTTAAATGAAAATGTCAAATTAAATTAAAATTTATCTTTTTTCTAAATGCATGATATTTTGAACATATTGTGAATGATTCATCCATGCATACGTTTCATTTTATGTGGCCTCGTTATTCTAAATAAATTAAAGTCGAAAGTCCAATTCAGTCGAAAGTATGTCACAAAATAGAAGTAAAGATTTGTCGCTACTTCCTTTACGTCACAACTTTAAAACAATAATTTTTTTTGGGTAGCTCAAAACCTGTATCATGTGAATGAAGTCCATCTTTTTCCCAGGGTTTTTCTCTTGCCATTGTTTTTCAAATTCAGATGCTGTCATCTTATTCCATGTAAAGTTAATATGCTCAAGGTCTGGAGTTGTTGACACCCGAACTAAATAGAAAGAATAAAAAAAAGAAACACAGCATAAATAGCCATTTATTGGTAGAATTATTAAAAGCATATATGGTCAGCTTAAAGGGGATAGTTCACCCAAAAATGAAAATTCTGTCAATAATTACTCGCCCTCATGTCGTTCCTGTCCTGGGAGAGAAGAAATTGTTGAATAAAGCTGTTACTTTTGTTTTCTGTGCACACAAAAAGTATTCTCATAGCTTCATAAAATAACGGTTGAACCACTGATGTCACATGGACTATTTTAACGATGTCTGTATTACTATATTTCTGTGCCTTGACCGTGGTAGTACCCTTGCTGTCTATGGAGGGTCAGAGAGCTCTCGGATTTCATCAGAAATATCTTAATTTGTCTTCCGAAGGTGAACGAAAGTCTTACAGGTTTGGAACGACATGAGGGTGAGTAATTAATGACAGAATTTTCATTTTTGGGTGAACTATCCCTTTAAATGAGCATCAATAAAATGATTGGTACCTTTATATTTGTGCAGCATGTCATTGCTTGGTTCCACCACTTCATTGTCGACTTTGACATGTGGATGTTTCAGGTGTAGCTGAGCAAGCATCTCTAGATCAATCTCACCTGGAAATTAGATGAATATGGAGAAGTGAGAACTCTGTTAGGTATTAAAATCTGATATACTGTATGAAATGATGATATAAACAGAATGTTAATAATTCAGTCGTTATGAAAAGTATACCTGCTCCACTCCCTACTCCCATTACATTGAAAACGGATCTCCCCCCTCCAATGCTGCAGAGAGAGCGAGAGAGAACATAATAAAGGCAAGATAATATTATAATATCTTCTCATTGTTAAATCTGCTGGCACAATCTGTATTACAAATCTAGGACAGGCTAAATGAATAAAATATGACATTCATCAAGAACGATAAAGCACCTTGCCAGTATGTCTGGTAGAGTATTATGAATGAAGCCCTGCATGCACTGGTGCTCTGATGAGCGCTGCAGAAAAAGCTCAAAAGATTTGAGGTATCTTGGATAATCTTCCACAAGTGATCTGAATGGAGCTGCCATGGTTTTCACCTGCTGAACCTGGTGTTTTAGAATAATAAAAGAAGTTATGAGTTCAGCCAAAATGAAACAAAGAAGAAGATATTTTGAGAAATGTCTGCGGTCACAGCAACAGGTGTAATTTAACACAGTCTCAAATGATTAAACAAAAGGAGACAAACAAACTAATAAGAAATAATAAGAAATTCATGGCAATTCAATCTCAATTATTATGCTTATAGCCTAATATAATTTGCAATGAAACATGCATATATTTTCTCAACTCGATGGCACGAATAAAAGGTGTTGCATTTATGAATGACTACTCGTATTCACTAGTTAGGTGTCAAACAGTCATCTCAGCAGTATGACTTAACATCTACGTCCTGTGTTACATTCAGATGATAAGATCATAATCATCAACAGGTACACTGAGAGCCTGACACACTGACTCGCTCTCATTTGTAGAATTGTTTCATTATTTCTAACTCTAGGTGACTGACACTGGATGTACGCAGCCGCTTCTATACATCAGTGCTCTATTAATAACATGGAGAAAGCAGAAGTGTGCCGAGGCTTACCTTCACTTCTCTCTGTTTTCACACTGCCAGTGAAACGCTGGGCCGCCGCACATCCAGACAGAGACGAGCCCCGCCCATCATCACAAGGCCCCGCCCACATCCTTAAAGACGCAGTGCTACACAAGACAAGGCAAGAAATAACCAGGGCCATTTAGATGCTCTTAGAATTTCAATAGGAGAAATATAACAAAGAAAAGCATAAATATAACAAAATATATTAAGTGAAAAATCATGGCTATCCACTACTTTAAATTATATTTTAGTATTAGGCTGTTCACCAGCACAAATATTTATTTTATTAGTAAACACATTTACATTTTTTTCATACATTTAATAATTTCTTATAGACTATCACATGCCACGAAATCATCAACATGTCACTTGACAGGAACAGAAAATAACTAAAATAAGATAATGTGCTCAGCTCATTGCTGCCCTCATGTGCTCATCAATGGACTTTCACTTCACACTCCAGCACACTATGATTTCCATTAAAACATAACACAAAACACTCAACTTACGTTAAATCCGTGTTATTAAACTAGGCCACATAATGACAAGCAGACCAGTGTTAAATAACTCATGCCTGAGAACAAGTAAGCCTTACGAGTATGAATACTTTAAATTATTTGTTTGCTTGTGTATTTATTCATTCATCATTCATTCAGTTTATCCTTATTAATGAGCTTGTCTGGCAACAGTACAGACAAAAATAGACATTAAAGTCAACTAAGCACCAATCTGGTATAAAAGATTAAGAATCGGCATGTGTTAATTAAAATTCATCTTACAGAAACATAATAAGTGTAATATGTAAACTAAATGTCTCTCAAAGCCTTTATAGCTTCCTTTGTGGAAATAATTTTATATTTATAATTTTTATTACTTTATTTTATTTTATTTTATTTGATAGTTACATCAGTTATATCAATTTAAAGTTTAAATCAGCACTGATTGAAATGTGAGACACTAGTCTGGGCCTAAAAAGAGAAAAAGACATATTCCGTGATCATTCTTTAATCTGTCTTTGACCATTTTCTTTATTACAAGAAACAGATAAAGCAATTTTCCCACTTCTCTCCTCAGTCAGTTTGATCATGTCAAACTTTGTTAAACAGATTTGGCTCCTGGTGAATAGAAATTCATGATTAAAGTGAGAGAACCCACAAAGATTCATGGGAAATCTTCTGCAGAATTATTAAGGCTTAATGGAAAAATTAAGCCTGACAGAATCACACCACCCAGACACATGTCCCCTAGGTGGCACTGACAAGTCTGGTTAAATTCATCTCATCCTTGAGCAGAAATGACAGGCTTTACTAATAAAAACTGATTAAACAAAAGATTTAAACGATTCAACATCCTGAAGTGGAAGGATCTGATGGGCTGCACATTAAAGACATTCAGTGCTGTGTGACCATGACCAGACAACAGAACATTTAACACAATTCAATTTACTGCAGATACTTTTACTTACGTACGTTATTCACACAATAACAGGGCTGTTCTTGCTTTAATATCCACTTTGTTTCATCTGTTTGTTTTTGTTTCTGTTTTTCATCTTTCAGTTTCCATCTTGCTCCATGCTGGTTTATTATGGGTATTAAAATTGAAATATGGACTGAATCCAGCCTCTATAAAAGACCATGAATATGTTTCATAAGGACAGTCTTATTAAAGGAGTAGTTCACCCAAATATGAAAACTAGCTGAAAATTTACTCCCCCTCAGGACATCCAAGATGTAGATGAGTTTGTTTGTTCATCCAAACAGATCTGGAGAAATTTAGTATTACATCACTTGCTCACCAACGGATCCTATGCAGTGAATGGGTGCCATCAGAATGAGAGTCCAAACAGCTGATAAAAACATCACAATAATCCACAAACAATCCACACGACTCCAGTCCATCAATTAACATCTTGTGAAACAAAAAGCTGTGTGTTTGTAATAAATCCATCAAGTCATTTTTAACTTTAAACCATTGCTTTTGAATTAAGTCTGTGGACTCTCATTCTGACGGCACCCATTCACTGCATAGGATCCATTGGTGAACAGGTGATGTATTGCTAAATTTCTTCTAATCTGTTCCATTGAAAAAACAAACTCATCTACATCTTGGATGCCTGAGGGTAAGTCTTCACCTAAGTTTCATTTTTGAATGAACTATTCCTTTAAATGCACTCCTAGTTAATTAGAATTATGTATGATTTAATAGACAAATGTGTTGACAGCTATGAACTTAAAGGTAGTGTATGGTACAAAGGCACAATATTTACCTCATTTCTGTCCAAATATCTGAACCCACCATCCCATCTTTGATGCAGATTAACATATGATTAACAAGCAACAACATTTCCCACAGAGTATCACAATTTATTAGCATTTTCGTTCAACTCTTCAAGTACACACAATTAAAACAGAAAGTACTATGTAAACTAAAGGTCAGTGTTTTACAGGCAACTGTATATAGTGCTGAGAGCATACTGAACATTTTAGAAGAAGAAGAAGAAGCCATGTAAACAAGTCAGTTCTAAGGGGCAACAAAGAAAAACCAAGGAAATCAAACGAACAAAACACACTGTTGACTTTGTCACTAGGAGCAAATTTCCATAAAAATGCAAGGCCACTTTTGGAATAATCCAGTGTATGACAAAATCAATCCAGCATGCACACGCACAATTGGGCTTCTATATATATATATATATATATATATATATATATATATATATATATATATTGCCGTTTTTTCCAGGGTTTGTCAGCAACCCCTGAAAAAATAAATAAATAAAACTATTATAAGCTATACACATTTTAGCTTCTCACATCAGTGGACTAATTTAGAAATACGCCAAAGCCTTTTGAAGTAATCAGTCTAAGAGCAGCAGATCATCCGTATGGGTCTCAAACAGAAAGGAACTGTTGTGTTCTGTTCTTGATGTAGACTTACCAGTCAACATGGATGGCAGCAGAAACACCGATGGGACAAAAAGAACTAAATCCAAAAATGAAGGAAAAGAATACATGTGCATGTATGTAACACATACAGAATACATTCTTTCGGTGGAGTAAGACCCCATGAACCAGAGGCCTTGTGTAGCTTAAAAACCACAAGTCATCTTATCATAATGAGGACCGTTGAGATTTAGGAAAAGTTTCGTCACGTAGGTCTTGATACAGATAGTCAAGACAATGCCAGCAAGAAGTCAGTCAATAAAGCAAAAAAGAACTAGCAGGGATATTATTAAAATACAGAACCAGCACCTGTACTTTATTGAAAATGATGAACATTCATAGTGTTGAAGCACCTCTCCTGGTGTTATGCTCATGCAGACTCTACACAAACACATTGGTCCACTTTATCTGTGCTAAATGAGTTCCTCTAACCGTAGGATATTGCAGGAAGCCGCTTTCAAAAACCCTTCTGCGCGTCACAGGAACACAGTTCATTATCTGCTGGTGTTGAAGCAGACCTCATCAATTTTTCAGGTTAAAGGACAAACTGAGGTGTGTGGAAGCAGCACACGGGCAGATCATCACCTTAACCTCTCGAGGTGTCTAAATGAGCTGTGTTTTGGTTTACTGTGCGGATCATACACACACTCAGAGACATTCTACACAAAAACAACAGTTTACAGCAAAGTCCTTGCATCACAATGAGAAAACACTAGAAAATCCGTTTGAACATAAATCAAGAGGGAACTAAAGAATGACTAAGCACTAATATAGTGCATAACACATCAGTCTTTTCTTGTTCTCTGTTAAAAAGTCACTTTCAGATCACCTTAAAGGGATAGTTTACGCAAAAATGAAAATTCTGTCATTTAATCACCCTCAAAACCTGTGTGACCTTTTTTCATCTGTGGAACATAAAAGGATAAATCTTAATAATGTACTGGTTGTTCTTGTCAATGCAATTATAATCAGCAACTGGAGCTTTCAAAGCATAATGAAAGTATTATTTTTATGGAATACAATTTATACACACAACTTGTGCATTATATTTCAAAGTCTTCATATTCGTATGATAACTTTGTGAGACAATCAAACTGCAATTTAAGTCATTTTTCAATGAAAATCTTGACTTTCATGAACAAAGTTATTTTGAGTCACCTGAATGATTTATTCACAAATTGGACTCAGTTATCCGGTTGTCCGGTCATGATCCAGTCATACAGGTTTGAGGGTGAGTAAATGATGACACAGCTTTCATTTTTGGGTGAACTAGGCTTTTAAAGCGACTGATACAATTGATTCGGCACAACTTGAACTTGTGTGATTTCTTTTTTTCTGATGTAAGAAAATTCACGGCAAGAAAATGTCAAAGTCCTCCATCTGGTCCATGGAATGTCAGCTATGTCTCGTACCCTCTTTAAATGTCACGATTTTCACAACGACGACCACTGATCCAAAACCTTTGTCCTTGCTGTCGTGCTTACAACGTTTTGTGTATACTGCAGATTTCAAGATCAAAATGTTCTTTGATGTCTGTTACTCCTTGTGTCTTTTTCTTTTTTCCAAAATCCAAAGTGTGCCTTGGAGAGATGAACATATTAAAATGTTGCACGTAGTCCAGCTTGTGCTTTGAATATACAGTCACAGAGAGCTTGATCACATGTCCACATCCCCGTCATAGGCCAGAGTCAAGGGCTTCTGTGGTGGAGATGCACTTTTAGTCTGTTTGGACGGTTTGCTGCATAAAGAGAAGAGGAGAAAAAGAGATCAATGAAAATTAATATATACTGCTGCCCTTTATTGTATTTCTACACTCTACCACTAGATGGCAGCAACAAGTTATTATAAATCAGACTACAGGTTACAAGTCAACAAATAGCCAATAGGTGAAGTTAAAAGGACAGGTATTGTCTTTCCACTCTGTCACACTTTATTTTAAGGTCCAATTCTCGCTATTAACAAAGCATTAACTATTACTTTTGCCTCATTTGTCTCCTAATTTGCTGCTTATTAATAGTTAGTAATGTAGTTAAGTTTAGGATTAGGGATGTAGAATATGGTCATGCAGAATATAAGTACTAATAAACAGCCAATATGTTAATAATACGCATGCTAATAAGCAACTGGTTAACAGTGAGAATTGGTCCCTATACTAAAGTGTTACCTTCCATTCAATGGTGAGTGTGTTAAAATTTGATAGCATACATACCAAAACAGAAAGGCCACAGCAATTATGAATAATATGAGAATGAATCCTCCCGCTGTTAACCCATAGACCCACAGCTTTATTCTTCCATCTGTGTAATCAGAAAACAGGAGTGTGATCACCACTGAAATATATGGGAGCATCATTTTTATTGCTTGTGGTTTCCGCACAGGGGCCTGTTGCAGCAGTAACAGATGGCACATTCACTCTGGTGACAATGTACCTGAAGAAACTGTTTCACCATCTTCCATTCTGAGTTCAGAGGAAAGAATGAGGTGTGTGTTACAGAGCCATTAAGATGCTTGTATAACTGATATGACAAGTTCTCAGAACACATCACACAGATAAAAGACAAAAGACAGCAGTCTGATGAGCTGCACAGAGAGCTTCTCCTGTAGCAATAGACCTGGATCCTTTGAGACTTACACAATGGATGATGCAAAAACTACTCTTGGCAAAAGAAGAACCTGCTAAGTTTTGTAACACTTTAGAAATTTAATTCAGAGAAGGAAGCCCACTGGTGGATAGAAAAATGGAGTAAGGACCTTCTATTAGATATTTTATAAAACTGCTCAGACTTATAAAACTCTGGCCTATAAAATGTCTAAAGCAAATGTCTTACTTTAAAACTTATATTGCAAAACCGTTATGGAGTCATATACTTATATATTATATTTTACAATTACATATTTCAAAGTTTATTTTAGCTTTTTTGAACTTAACATTGTATTTTTGTTTAATGTATATTTACATGTTTTTGCTATTAAAAAACATTACAACACAGGTCTGAATTTCAATGTGTGTTTATAATATAATCCAAAATACATTTAGTAAAAACTGTCAAAAAGTTTGGGGTGTATAACATTTGTGGAAAGTTTTTGAAATAAGTCTTTTGCTCACCAAGGCCACATTTATTTGATCAAAAATACTGTACAAAACAGTAATATTCTGAAATATTATTACAATTTAAAAGAACAATTTTCCAATTGAATATATTTATTATGTAATTTAATGTTATGATGGTAAAGCTGAATTTTCAGCAGTCATTATTCCAGTCTTTAGTGTCACATGATCCTTCAGAAATCATTATTGTGCTGCCTATTTCTATGATAAATAGAAAAAAAAAACCTTTTGTAACATTATAAATGTCTTTAATGTCAATTTAATGTGTCCTTGCTTAATAACAGTATTCATTCAAAAAAATATCTTACTGACCCCAAACTTGTGAACGGTAATGTATGTTCATAATATAATCAAAAATATAATATAATATAATATAATATAATATAATATAATATAATATAATATAATATAATATAATATAATATAATATAATATAATATAATATAATATAATATAATATAATATAATATAATTTGCTTAAATTTAATTTAATTTAATTCCAGACAGAGATGTCCTTGTAAATCACTGCTAGTTTGTTTTGCAAGTAAAAGTACTGGTAGTTCTCTGAATGTTGTCCCTCCATCTGAAGGCTGAAACCCACACCTACTGGTAACCAAACGGCACACAGTTGTTGTACCACAGGCTGCTAAATTCACTTCTAATCAGAAATGGCCTCCAGCCAGCAATAAAGCAACTCTGTCTGTCAAGTTATGGGCAATACAAATCACGCTGTTATGAGACTCTGTCCAGTGCAGCTTTTCTCATAGCTCCAATAGGGTATAAACACTGAGGCATTAAACAGAGTTCTACATCAGCCTCTATCTGGAGTCTCATAAAGGCGTCCAGCGATTCTGCTATAACTCAAAGCCACACTCCGCTGGCCCACATCAGCCTGGTCTTCATCTGCATTTCAAATACCTGGGCCGAGCGGCTGCAGGGACCACTCGCTGAAGAAGTCCTGGATCTGAGTGGTGCCTGGTTTTAATCTTCCCGAGCTGGTCTTCACATCGGCCTTCTTGTTGTCAGCACCTGGGGTCTTGGTGCAGTAATCCAGGAATCCATGTGTGGACATCACTTCAGTGTAGCCCTTCTCACAGCCGCACACGCCGCTCTGAAAGAGACATGATCGCTGTAAGGGCCACACTCAGATACTCCATAAACACACTGCTGTGTTTAAAGAAATACATTACGTTTGAGATCAAACAACAGTACTTGTAGCATAACGTTGATTAGTGCAAAAACTCATTTCAGCTTGTCCCTCCTTTTCATCACTGGCTTACAGTGAGGAACTGTATATAGGGCCAATCTGTAAATATTTCAATAGTATAGCCACAAGACATAAACATTATGAGTTTAGTGTGGAAAAAAATCCCTTTTTCTGTGCAGTATATCCAATTTGACAAATTTGTTGCCATGATAATTTACAGTAACACCGAAAACCCTAAAACCACTGCAGAAATGATGAAAACAACATTACAGCTCAAATAATACAAAATAAATAAATAAAACATAAGTTTAACATAACTGCTTCTATAAAGTTATAAGCATCACATTTCTGCTTTAAAAATTGGCCCCATTCACTTACATTGTAAGTGCCTCACTGTAACCTCCACAAGGGATGAGTTGAAATTACTTTTGGTAATGAACATTATGCCTCAATTGCTGTCCATTAAACTGTCGATTATTGAACCCGGAATATTCCTTTAAGACAAAATCTATATTTTTATCAGTACTCATATGCAGGAAAAACAGTGGTTGCATGGAGTGCATTGCATGTAGTTGCATTCAATGCACTGCAAGTGGCAGTCAGTGTACAGTTTTGTACAGTTTAATATTTTTGTCCTCTATTCAAAGCAATTATGCAAATTTT
Organism: Spinibarbus caldwelli; assembly: GCA_039654775.1. Classification (NCBI taxonomy): domain Eukaryota; kingdom Metazoa; phylum Chordata; class Actinopteri; order Cypriniformes; family Cyprinidae; genus Spinibarbus; species Spinibarbus caldwelli. The sequence continues at coordinate 21,779,372 of CM077232.1, forward strand.
ACACATGCCTGAAATGCCTCCCTTTATGATTTCCCTAATAGCAAGCCATTAAATACAAATTACAGCACATATTATTTGTGTTGTTATTTACATGGTGGTTTAATGTGAAAATAGATATGGTTCAAATACAGGAGGAAGGTATCTTTGCACACAGTGTTTACCTGCTTGCAGTGGGAGAAGGGTTTGGTGCAGGGAGGGTGACAGTGCCGCACAGTGGTTGGCCTGTTCTGTGGAAAGCAGCCCCCTTCCAACAGGAAACAACAGAGGTAATTATTGCTATTTCCCTATTGATAGCCAGATAAAAGTGCTGTCACACCTGATTAATGGCTTATAGGACCCATCACAGCTTCTGATCAGTCAGTGAAGATTGTAATTTTGGAATAGAAAATTACATGTCAAAACATCAGAGACTAATACCCTGGGTTCGGGCTTTTCTCAAGCAGAAGAGATTACCTCTCACAGCTTATATTTGCCCGAGACGATTCTGTACTCAGATAAGATCACCTTTCTCTGTTATTTACAGCACTTTGCGCACCCCGAAAGCCTTCGTTTTCGCTCTAAATGCTCAAGTGAAAGCTTGCCATCTGGAGCGTGTTCATTTTGCCACAATCAAACAATGTTTTATAACATTTATATTGTTCGCTTTCAGACGAGCGCTAGTTTATTGATGATGTCTGTTGAAATGGAGGGTGAGAATAGGGAAAATGTTGAATGTGCTATTAAACTGTCCTAGACAAGGTCTGCCAAATTCAAACCACAAATTTTCAGCCTGCCGTTCTGCGTTAGGGTTAAAAGGATAATTCACCCAAAAACTAAAATCCTGTCATTATTTACTCACCCTCATGTCGTTCCAAACCCGTATGCTGTTATTTATTCACTGGAACACAAAGGGAGAATGTATCTTACCTTTTTCTTTCAACAAGAGTTCATAGTGGCTGTCGAGCTCCATAGAGGACCGTAAAAGCACAATACAAGTGGACTATGCGACTTGTGCACTTAATTTCAAGTCTTCAAGGCCATATGGTAACTTTGTGAGAAACAGACCAAAAAAAAAAAAAAAAAACTATTGATGTACACTACCATTCAAAAGTTTGGGACTGGTCATTTTTAATGATTTTGTCAAAAAAGAGAAAAATAAAGTCTCTTATGCTCACCAAGGCTGCATTTGTTTGAACAAAAGTAAAACATAATTTGACATATTATTACAATTTTTAAAGAACTGTTTTTGGTCACACTTTATTTTAAGCTCCAATTCTTGCCATTAACAAACCATTAATTACAACTTTTGCCTCAAAAAACTCCTAATTTACTGCTCATTAATAGTAAGGTAGTTGTTAAGTTTAGATATTGGGTAGGATTAGGAGTGTAGAATATGGTCATGCAGAATATGTGCTTTATAATCACTAATAAACAGCCAATATGTTAATAATAAGCATGCTAATAAGCAACTAGTTAATAGTGAGAATTGGTCCCTATACTAAAGTGTTACCCTGTTTTCTATTTTAATATATTTTAAAATTGAACTTATTCCTGTGATGGCAAAGCTGAATGATTTGGTGCTCAAGAAACATTTCTTGTTATTATCAATGTTGAAAACAACTGTGCTGCTCAATATTTTTGTGTAAACCATAAAGTTATTCATAACAGCTATTATTTTAAATAGAAATATTCTGTAACATCATAAAAGTCTGTAAATGTTATATATATATTTGCTGAATTAAAGTATTAATTCCTTTAATTCCTATAATTCTTACTAACCTCAAACGTTTGAACTGTAATGTACAACCTGTTTCACAAATATTGCAATGTTTGATTTTTGAGAGTTGTAGTAGATTTGAAGAATCATCAGTGAAGAACGACTCATATTTGGGGCTATTTGTCACATTAAACTATTGCTTGGCTTCAGAACACTTGGATTACAGTGCATGAAAAACTTTATGGTGCTTTCCTATTTCTCTTTTTCTTCTTTTTGAGTTCTCTCTCTGGTCACTATGAACTTCTCAAGATGTTAAAGGTGCTGTATGTAGAATTGACACCTAACGGTTGAACTAGGTATTGCAGTCCAAATTCCAAAATATTGGAGAGGGTTTTTTTCACCCGGCCCCTCCTCCTCACACTTGACGCACACGCAGGTTGCCAGATTAAGGACACCAACAGGAACGAGCACACATGACCATGAATGACATGAAATACGCTGTGTTTTCCGCCTACTGGCAACCCGGGATGCCGAAATACAATTGGGTAAACTGGCAGTGGACAGGTTTCACAAACCAAAACACAGACCGACATTCCGGGCCGGAACGCACATTTTCAAAGGAGAATAACTGACTGTAGCATTGTTTTTCAGATAAACAAGTATTTTAACTTAGCATGTTTCTTAAATATCTGCAAACATATTATGGTATTTTTATGCTTTAGTAGAGTCAAAAACTTACATACAGCACCTTTAAGACTGTTCAGAAAGTCTCCTTTGTGTTCCACTGTAAAAATAACAGCATACAGGTTTAGAACGAAATGAGGGCAGGCAAATGATGACAGGATTTTCATTGTCAACGGACTTTTTGTCATGTGGACTCGACAGGTCTTTTGATGATCTTTCAGTAAGTGAAATCAGTGCAGAATATTTGTCATTCTCTCAGTCTCAATGTAAGTGGTGGGCTACCTGTCACATTGACCCCATCAGACCGCTGGCACCACACTGATCTTTCGTTGTCATTCCAGGCGCTGGTCCTCCACTCGTAACTGTGACATTTCCCTCCTGTGACCCCATAGAGTGAGAGAGACACTCATTAGGTTTGCACTGGGCAGTCAGGTGTGATAATAGCCAAATGCAGACATTATATACTGACGCAGGCATATATATTTATACGCACACACACTTAACCTGACCAAGCATGACTGTACTCAGACCTACTAACACACACATGACTACAAATTATAATTGTGGTCGATCAGATTTAAAAACTGAACATAAATAATGATCTGAAAGATCATATTATGTTAATTAGTATAGGTATTTAATATATATTGAATCAAAAATACAATAAAAACAGTATTATTGTGAAATATTTAAAAAAGACTATTTTTATATAAAAAAATTTTATAGATAAAATATTTTTAAATATAATTTATCTGTGTGATTCAAAGCTGAATTTTAAGCATCTATTACTTCGGTCTTCATTGTCACATGATCCTTCAGAAATCATTCTAATATGCTGATATATTATTGTCAATGTTGAAAACAGTATTGAGCTTATTTTTGTGGAAACTGTGATACATTTTTTTTTCTCAGGATTCTTTGATGAACAGAATCTTTTGTAACATAATAAGTGTCTTTACTGTCACATTTGATATATTTAATGAATCAATGCTCAATCAAAGTATTAATTACTTTAATTAAATACTTTACTTTAAAAAAATTGTCCCAGGTTACTTATGTAACCATGGTTCCCCTAGGGAACGAGACGCTGCGTCGGAAACGCTAGGGGAAACGCCTTCAGCGATACCATGCTCTGAATCATGTGTAATCAGTCCAATCGATGGGCGAGACGTCACGGGCGGGTGACTTAACGACCAGGAAGCTTAAAAGCATGTGAGGTGCAACCGGCGTTAGCTTCTAGATATGAAGCAAGCTCTAGTAGGGATGCCGGAAGTATGGCCCTGAGACGCAGCGTCTCGTTCCCTCGGGGAACCATGGTTACATACGTAACCTGGGACGTTCCCCTTCAGGAACTCGAGCTGTGTCGGAAACGCTAGGGGAACGAGATACCCACGCCGCCAGACTTGCAAATCCCTGCCTAGTGTGGAAGAGCACAGCTATGGCAAGAGAACAGAAGAACCAGGAGTGGCTCGCAAATCTAGGTCATAGAACCTGACGAACGTGAGGGCCGTGGACCTTCCCACAGCGTTGCAGATGTCCTGCATAAGCACACCTGCAGAAAGGCCTTGAAGGCCCCCATACTACGAGTCGAGTGAGCCTTGACCCCCAAAAGCGAGGGGAGATCAGAGGACTCGAGGCTATGGAATAGCATCCTAATCCACCACTTAGCATAAACTTCTCTGGCCAGAGGCCTCAGCCTCATCACACTGCGGAGGAAACGTGTAACTAGAGGGTTCTTGACTACTGAAAGGCCACCAAGAGGGGCATGGTAGGCCACTAAAGCCGCCATGTAGACCTTCAGGGTGGAGTGGGTTAACCCTGCGGAGAAACGGGCCTGCAAAAACTCCAGCACTGTACCAATCGAGCAGTTAACTGGGCCAAGCTGGCGGTCTCCGCACCATGAAGTGAAGAGTCTCCATTTCAGGGCATACAGTTTCCTCGTTGAGGGAGCTGTAGATTGGAGGATGGTCTCAACAACCTCGGTTGAGAGACCAGAGGCTATGAGTTGTGCCCCCTCAGGGGCCACACCCACAGCTTCCACAACTCTGGGCGGGGGTGAAAGATCATGCCCTCCGCCTGTGAGAGGAGATCCCTCCTGACGGGAATCTCCCATGGAGAGCCGTCGAGGAGAGAAATCAGGTCCGAGAACCATACTCGGTCTGGCCAGAACAGGGCTACTAGCAATAGACAGACCCCGTCCCGGCGCACTCTCTCTAGAACTTCTGGGAGCAGAGCGATCAGGGGAAAGGCGTACAGTCGAAGCCTCGGCCAAGTCCGTACCAAGGCATCCAGCCCCAGTGGAGCTGGATGAATCAGAGAGAACCAGAGGGGACAGTGCGATGTCTGACGAGTCGCAAACAGAGCCACCTGAGCCTGGCCAAAAATTCTCCACATCTGCTTCACCACCTCTGGGTGAAGCCTCCATTCCCCGGGCCTCAGCCCCTGCCTCGACAGGATGTCTGCTCCCATATTGAGATGCCCAGGAATGTGCACTGCTCTCAGCGAGAGGAGTTTGCCCTGGGACCACACAAGGATCTGGTGCGCCAGCTTGTACAAGGGGCACGAACGCAGACCTCCCTGATGGTTGATATAAGAGACCATCGCAGTGTTGTCGGTGCGCACCAACACATGACGATCTCTCAGGTCCAGGAGAAAGTGTTTCAGAGCCTGAAACACAGCCAGCATCTCCATGCAGTTGATGTGCCATGTGAGATGATGACCACTCCACAGACCGTGGGCAGGGTGGCCACTCATGACCGCTCCCCAACTGGTGAGGGACGCGTCCGTCGCTAACGTTACGCGGCACAAGGAGCTCCCAGCACCGGGCCCTGAGACAAGAACCAAGGTTTCCTCCACATGTCTAAGGCACGTAGGCATCGCCGTGTGACCTTGTATGTGGAGCGGTTTTCCCCTCGGGGTGAACCCCTTGGTCTTGAGCCACCACTGTAGGGGTCTCATGCCCAGCAGGCCAATAGGTATCACGTTGGACGCAAATGCCATCAGACCCAGCAGTTTTTAAAACTGCTTGACAGTGAGTGACTGGCCCTCTCTCACTCTCTTGACTGACGTGAGGATCGACTCGATCCGAGCAGGGGACATACGTGTCTGCATCGTGGTTGAAAGATTCATATAATGAACTGAGAATGACCGTAATGCACGTGTTGCCCTGGCAACACGCGAGCCACTCGGATATAAAAACAATATCAATCTCCTCGGAGAAAGATAGCTGCAGCAGCGCGCTCTCACTCAAAGAGGGAAGAACCGCAGCACGGGCTTCTGAACCCCGAGAGAGCGCTAGATCTGGGTAATGCAGGTGGAGATAGGGCGAGCCCGTCTCCAATCCGTCCGTCAGATCCATGTGCGATCCCCGTGACCTCAATCGCAGCCGTGCCTCAGCAGCAGCAGGACTGGAACCGCAAGATCACAGGCACGGACACACTCCTCGGAGCGTGCCCGGCGGGGGTGGAGCGTATTGCAGCGGGGAAAGCACAATCAGGCCCTCTCCCTTTTTCTCTCGAGAGCTGACTGTGCGAGCTCCACTCCCCAGACATGCTGCTCATAATGATATTAGTTCACAATATGCTTGTGCAAACAATATGCTTGTGCAACTGCTTTACGAAAGCTCATCGACGTCCTCCACATCCACCTCCTCGGAGGAAGACAGGTCGAGCGTCGAGTCCTCTTTCCGAGGGGAAGAAACCGCGGGGCGGGCTTCCGATCCCAGAGAGCGGGCGCTGGATCTGATGGGAAAGGAAGAAGATAGGGGCTCGCCTGTCTTCATTCCCTCCACCTGATCCATCTGCGATTCCCACGAGCGCAGCTGCCGCTCCACCTCGGCGAAAGTGGGGCCGGCACCGTGAGGAACGATGGTGAAGGCTCCCTCCTCAAAGAGACCCTTCGGGGAGCGAAGCGTATGCGGGCAGTCGGCCCCCTCGAGAGCAAACATGCAAACTGTATGTATCCCCGCTCGTGATGTAGCGTGGGCAGGGAGGAACACACAATCTGTAACGTGATCTGCTTTTGCCCTTATGTTTTGTCTTTGCCTCAGCTTTAGACATACTGGAGCTTTATATGTTGCTGGACTTGTAACTTGACAAACAACAGTAAATAAGACTCACAGAACATAGATCGTGACTGACAGAGGTGGGTAGAGTACCCAAAAACTGTACTCAAGTAAAAGTAAAAGTAATTGTAGAAATATTTACTCAAGTAAAAGTAATAGTCTGAATAGTTACTTGAGTAAGAGTAAAAAAGTATCGGATAAAAAAAAAAACTACTCAAGTAGTTAGTTACTAGTTACTTTGGATCATATACTGAAAGTCTATTTTTATTTAGATATATAAAAATTTAGATAAAATTTATATATATATATATATATATATATACACACACACACACACACACACACACACACACACAACCATTCAAAAGATTTCTAATGTTTTTATAATATAATTTATTTCAGTGATGCAAATCATAATTTTTAATCAGCCTTTACGCCAGTTTTCAGTGTCACATAATCTTTCAGAAATCATTCCAATATGTCGATTTATCAATGCTGTTCTTTTTAGCTTTCTATTCATAAAAGAATCCTGAACAAAATGTCACAGGTTCCAAAAAATATTAAGCAGCAAAATTGTTCCCTGTTGAAAAACAACAAAAACAAAACAAAAAAAAAAAACAGCATAGCTGGTTAGGTATGTTTTAAAGCATGGGATGCTGGTTTGAGCTAGTTTAAGCTGGTCCTTTGCTGGTTTATACTGGTCCTTTGCTGGTTTATGCTGGTCCTTAGCTGGTTTAAGCTGGTCATGTGCTGGTCCTAAACTGGTCTGACCAGCTTAAGACCAGCACATGACCAGCTAAGGACCAGCATAAACCAGCAAAGGACCAGCATAAACCAGCATCCCAGCTTCAAAACCTAACCAGCATATGCTGGATTTTTCAACAACACTGGTAATAAATCAATATATTAGAATGATTTCTGAAGGATCATATGACTCTGAAAACTGGAGTAACAGCTGATACAAACTGTAATTTGCATCACTGAATTAAATTATATTTTAAAGTAGCCTATATTAATTATGTATTATATATGTATATAACCTATGACACTGAGAAGAGTGAAAACTTCTCACATGACCACTAGAGAACATCTGAACATAACGAAACAAATGCACGGATCTTCTTCCGCCTGTTCTGCAAAATGTAAACAAATGTAGCCTATATTTCTGCAAGTGGAAATATTGTGAAAATATCAATATTAATTGTGTCTAGGCAAAGGCATTCCTCCTGGAACAGGTCGCGCCGTTGTGCAGAACTAACGCGGGTTTGGCGGGTGTTCATTTCATACTTTGTGACAGCTTATTTAATGTATAAATTATACATTGTTTTTAATGTATAAGGTACATGTACAAAAAACTGGTAATGTCATAGTGGTATCGTGTACTGTAATCGAATCTATACCTGTGGAACTGTAGACAGCACACACAGTATTCATCTAATAAAGATCTTCATAGCTAGCAAACAATAGCCTTTGCGGATTTGCTTTCAACTGACTGTAGATCCAAAGCCACGTCTTCAACGCTCTTGATGTTCTTAAAATTTCTGTTACAACTCTGAGTAAGAACCGCTTCAGACGACTCAGCGCATTCGGCAGAACTGAACGAATCATTCAAACTGATTCGCGAACCAATTCACTGGATTGCCAAATGGTTTGATCAAGCCTTTGAACAGAATTGACTCAAAAGAATGAATCATTCACGAATTGGCATCGCTCATTGTCCAGAGAAAAGTAGACGGCACGTTTGGAATAAATTGAAGTATTTTTAACTTGTATTGCATTAAGATAAAGTAACGAGAGTAACGAAGTAAAAGTAATGAAGTAAAAGTACCGTTTTTTCACTAAAAATGTACTTGAGTAAGAGTAAAAGTACCCATTTTTAAATATACTCTAAAAGTATTAGTTACCCAAAAAATTTACTCAAGTAAATGTAACGAAGTAAATGTAACTCGTTACTACCCACCTCTGGGGACTGACACACGCACAGAGCTTTGCTGAATGACAGAAAGCTAACGCCGGCTGCACCTCACGTGCTTTTAAGCTTTCTGGTTGTTACGTCAACCGCCCGTGACGTCTCGCCCATAAATTGGACTGATTACACATATGATTCAGAGCATGGTATCGCTGAAGGCGTTCCCCTAGCGTTTCCGACGCAGCTCGAGTTCCTGAAGGGGAACTTACTGACCCCAACGTATAGACAGTCTGGATATGGGTGCATAACTACTTGCAAAAAACCTACTTCAATACTTTATTGGCTTGATCAATATTAGAAAATTCCCTCACGGACCTCCACTGTATATGTAGGCTTTGTTCACTCAAATTCAATTTACCTTTAAAATCTGATCTTTGGGAATGACTGCATGCACCATCATTTTGTAAACGATGAAATGTGATTCATTTGTTTAGACAGTGCTGTCTGAACATCTCTGGTGTATGTTGTTGGTTGTTACAGCAGTGATGTAGGCGTCAGCAAGATGCCAAGAGACTTTCTGATATACAACTGAGAGTCGTGGGAAGAGAGGACTGAATTTCTATCATGACATCTTTGTTGTAGTGATGAACTTACAAGTTGCATGAGATTACAATAGACAGAGACATTTTATGCATAAATGCATATACTGTGTCCAAAACTGCTAACTTGTTCACTCATTCACTACAAACTACTGTACACTGTGGAAGTCATACAGTAAAATGAATGAAAATAAGTGTACTCAGGCACAGACAATACTGTATACCTTGAGTGATGTTATATACATGTCATATCCCAAAACACATTCAAAATAATTTAATTTTAAATCACATTTTAAACTATGGAAACTAACATAAAATTTTTAAATTTTATCAAAAAAGTCTTTTAATTTCAATGGTCAATTATGACTGTCATATATTATAATATTTATCAGAAATGGACTTCCATACAAAGCACATATAATTGTATTACTCTATATTATATTATATTATATTATATTATATTATATTATATTATATTATATTTTTCACTGTTTGTACCTTTACATGGACGTGTCTCAAAGACTTGGTGAGGGCAGCTGTCCTGATTCTCCAGCACTTGTATGACCACAGCCTGTGAGCGTGCCTGACGGCCCACCGTTTCAAAGCTACGGCCTTCCAGACACGTCAGCTGACAGGAACTCCACTGCGACCACTCTGTGAGGTGACAGTCTCCTGTAGATGACAAATTACATATCACAACTTCAGTTCTACAGTTTAAATGAATACATGAGAATTTAATACTTCTCAAGGAACTCCAACGGTCCAGTTAGTACAAGTATAAAGAAAGCTGAAACGCTATACCATAAATCCAAATTTGCTGAAGTGTGAAAAGTATGAATACTGGTATGTACTTTGAAGCATGTAGTAAGTACAAGATTCTTGGGATATAGTACCGCAACATAAAACAACAGACCTTTGTCGTATACTGCTAGTCAGTGTTGTTATTGTTAACTAAAACTAATACTATTAAAAATAATTTTCCTTAATTAAAACAAATTTGAAGTAAATTAAAAATTAAACACTAAAACTAGAAATGTTGCTTTTGCATCAAAATGAAATACAAATTTCATTTAGAAGTACAAGATTCTTGGGATATAGTACTGAAACATAAAACAACAGACCTTTGTCGTATACTGCTAGTCAGTGTTGTTATTGTTTACTAAAACTTAATACTATTAAAAAATTATTTTCCTTAATTAAAATAAATCTGAAATAAATTAAAAATTAAACACTAAAACTAGAAATGTTGCCTTTGCATCTAAATGAAATTCAAATAAAGTTAAACAGAAATACTTAAAAAACAATCAAAAACTAATCAAATGTCCAAAGCCAAAAATTACTAAAACAAAGTCAAATAAAATGACAACTGAAAACATAAGAAAATGGGCAAATTCAAAATATCAATAAATACTACAATAGTATAAAAATAATACTAAATTAACACTGCTGCTAGCGTTAACATCTGGATAAATTATTACACCAAAAAACTCCAAGGTTCATGTATTTAAACTTATTACATGGCTCTCTGGAATACTTGATTCTGATTTATCAGTCGCAACATAATGCCGAATCGCAACATAATGATGAATATTGAAGTTTTTGTCATGTTGACAGAATGATTGTTTTGTACACTGTAAAGGATTTAAGATAATAAACAGGTAAGACTTGTAGAACAGGTAAGACACTTTCTTCTCATGTAACTTTTTATTTCCTTGTTTTTATTTTTGTGGTGAAAATCTGTGATATGACTGTAAACTATGCCTTAAATGTCGCTTGACTGAACTTTGTCTAAGCTCAAAGCCATTTGTTGAAGCTTTGCGCTTAAAGAGCTAATAAAATATTTCAACTCAAATCAATATTCAGATTTTTTACTTATGTGGCAAGCTGGGGTCCCGATCATCCTGTCAGGGTTTATTCTGCGATAACAACTGGCTGGATCTACATTCATAATAATTTTATAAAAACCAAAACCCCCATCAATTTTTTATTTTTTTGGTAAATTTTACTTGTGCAGGCCAACAAGATTAATCTGATTCTCTGTCATAGAAATGAATGCATGACAAAGTCTTCAGATACATTTAACGCTTCCTTAGCTGAAGGTCATACATCACTGGCCCTCCTAATCCCTCAGAGCAGAGGCCGATTCACAGCGACAGCCGCCCCCCACCTGCGCACGCTAGCACTAGCTCTTCAGCCATGACGTCCTTTTGATTCTGCAGCCAGGATGGCTATTAGAGACAATCTGTGCGCCCAGGCATCTCATTATCCATCATCTTCATGAAGCCAGTCTATTTTCATCCCTCACTGGAGCTGCCGAAACATATAATACAGCAACGCACACTGCACACCATATGCCACCCTCTCTAACTTGCTCATTTCTGTAGACTCTCTCTTTTTTGTCTCTACCTTTCTGACTCTAACATCATTCTTCCCCTCTCCTCCCAGCATATGTTCATCCTTGAGAGCATGCAGCACATTTACGAAATAAAAAGAGATAGAAGTAAGGTTAACACAAGTCAATGATAGCCTGAAGGTGAAATGTATTCACAGGACAAAAAAAGTGGGACACTGTCGACAAACTTTCATTTAATTTTACTGAACATGACAGATATTAATTCCTCGGACAGCTCCACTCCTTGATCAACATCCTTCACTGGTTGTGAAATAATAAATCATGTTAACTGAATCAAAAGCATCAGTGCACAAAAATGTAAACACAACAGGTAAAAGAAATGTGGTTATACCTGGACAGGGGACGAAACACGGCTGCTGCAGCTCCTGTTCGCTTTCCTTTCTCACGCGGTCTCCACATTTCTCGTCCTCTACTGTTTTCGAAGGGTAGGGGCTGTCCAGCCAGTCTGACCAGTGCACCACACACGTCAGGTTCCTCTCCCTCGTGCCCTCTCCACATTCTGCCCCCTGCACGAAACCACACGGCCGACTCATTAATCTGGACAAGCTGTGAGCGGTGAGGCAGAGGAGCTTATTACAGTGACACCTCTCTGAATGACTGACAGCTGGGAGTGAAACATGCTACCGCATTTCTCATGAATTGTGTGACCTGATCACACAGCTGAGGTTTCAACTATCACAGCAAAATCAGCAAAGCAAAGTTTTGTGAGATTTATACTTAAAATAAGGCAGTTCACTCAAAAATTACAATTGTTCCAAACCTGTATGACTTTCTTTCTTCTGTTGAACACAAAAGAAGATATTTCAAAGAATGTTGGCAACCAGACAGTTGATGGTAGCCATTGACTTTTCTTTAGTTTTTCTATACTACAGCAGTCAATAGCTACCATCAACTGGTTGGTTACCAACATTCTTGAAAATAAAGGGTAAGTAAATGACAGAATTTTCATTTTCAACTATGCTTTTGATGCCTTAAAGTACCTTAAATTTTGCCTAAAGGTACATTTTGTAAGATTTATGTCAAAATACATGATCTTAACCCAGTTTGTTCATTGACTTCTGTAAGTAAGTATGCTCGTCATAGATTTATCTCCCCCAAAAAAGTGTAAACATTGAGTCTCCCAGGCACCATTAAAACATTTAGAGCGGTTCATTCAGATCTGTCAATCACGTTCCAGCTCAGCCAATAGCATGAATTTGGGGTGTGGTTACTGTAGCAGGCTGATCCAGAGGGTGTTTAGCTGGTGTGGGACCACGGCTGACATGTGACATGGAAAAGAAATTCAGATTCGGTTACAGAAGTGCAATGTCTGGGTTTCAGTCGAAACAATGAACTTGCATTTCTTCTCGACCGGTAAGGTAAATCTAAATTTTTGTCATACATTGGCTCTTTATTGTCAAGCCCCAGATAAAATGCTAAGATATTGTAAGAATAAGAATTATTGTAAGGGCATGATGAATGTAAGGGGCAATTGCAAAAGTTGTATAAAAAAATATCCTTTTTTTTTTTCTTTTTTTTTTTTTTAGCTAGGTGACACTTTTAGTTCAGAACTGTATACTTTAAGTAAATATATAAAAAATAATCTAAATACTGATTATGAAAAACACTTTTTTGCAGTGTTGTTTTCACTTACAACACTTTTTATTCACTCTTCCATGAAGTTTATGGAACGTTTAACCTCAATATCACGTTTCTTTCTGTTGTTATTGCACGTGTTACACATTTTATTTTCCGTTCAAACATAATTTGCCCTGCAAATGTAAACTATGCAAATCACATCTTTTCAGATATGTGGTTTAGCGTGTCTCTAGAAATGTATGTATTAACACAAACTACAACTAAAAAGCGAAGCTGCGTTTCCACAGATGTCACACATATCACAGAAATGTGATAATGTTTATGAATATGAAAGTGTCCATCACACCAAGCACCAAAGAAAGCACATAAATGCATGTTAAAAGTGTGCAACGTTTCTTTTGTTCATATTGTGAGGAGGACAGCTTTTGATCTGGGCAAGCACGACTCCAGGGACGTGCGCAAAACCCCGAGACATACAATTAAAATCCTTCTCAGATACAAAAGAGAGAGGAGAGAAAAGCAGAAGAGAGGAGATGAAAATCTGAACTCTGCCACTGTTCTCGTCTAATGATAAGACCGTGGATCGCAGCATGATTTTAATCAGCAGTTACCTCACGTCTCAATGACACAAAGTCCCTCTCTCACACACAAACTTGGCATGTGCGCATGCAGTTTCTACAAAATTCAATTAAAGAACTCGAGTGTTGTGCCAGTACCAGATAGACATGCCGGGCGGCTGGTCTCAACACCACTTGGTCATACGAAATATGGATTGAATGCCCTCAGGTTAGGTGATACGCAATAACCAGTAACTGCAGAATACATGCAGATACAATTATTTTTGCCCAGGATCTACCTCCACTGTGCAGGGAGACCAATCGCTCAGAAGCCACGTGTAGCAGGGGCTGATGGGACAGGGTTTGGTCTGGGAGAGCTGAGAGGCGCATGGGCGTCCCTCTTCATGAGCTTGCTGAAGCACGCTGCGAGAGCGAGTCATAACACCTGCAACAGAGACGCACGTGAAGAGACATCTGTGAATACGCTGTATGAAAATATGGCAAACAGCAGAAGAAGGGCTAAAAATACATCAAGCCTGCATTCGTGCGTACTCTAACAGCTTGGGACAATGCTGTGGATTAATGTATTATTCACACGTTGTATAGTTGCAATATTTATCAACTGTACAATTCAGGAATAGACAGAAACAGATATCTGAGATGGTCCATCTTAGACCAGCATGTTGGTCCAGGCCAGTTTAAGCATGTTTAATCTAAACAAAGACAGAAATAAATTATTCAATATTTTTTTTTTTTGTGGAATAGTGTATTTGTTAGAAGTTAGTGTATTTGCTTATCAAGGAGACAACAGTGTCAGTAAACATCACTTGTAAACTAAATATTTTTATTGTATGTCATTCCCAGTCAAATTGTGAAAAGATGAAATTAATTATTTAGGACACATAAAATTATATCTATGCAATTAGACTCATAAAAAAACAAAAGAGTTCACCATTTTATTCCAAATTTTTTTTTAAAAATGAGATAAAGTTATCTTTTTACATGTATTATTATATGCATTAAAAGACAAATAATACTGTCTCTTTTTATTTGAACAGCAACATATTTAGTCATGTCTAGAAATGTAAAAATATGCTATCAATATCCTTAGAATAAATAAACATTACCATAACATTTAATGATCTATAATAATTTACATATCTTATAATTCGGAAATACTGTAAGCGTACCATAGTTCTACAAATTAATTAACTAATTAATGAACAATGAAACTCTGTGGTGGACAACTAGCTGTAGCTGCATAAAACACTTACACAAAAAAATGTTAGTGAACACAATTCAAAAACTGAGATGTTGTGGAAGTGACATTGTGGTAAGAATTTTCTTAATTTTCAGAAAACAAAAAACAAATGACTCCTGTGATCTACATATGCCCATGGTTGGACATTGTTAATGAACAAATTAAATAAACTACTAAGAAAAGTGTTTTTCTGCAAATCAACAGGCCCAAAATTGTCCATAGGTGAAGAAACACCTGTAAACACAAATGAGATTTGAGAATAACACCAGATTTTGAGTGATTAATGACTTTAATTTCTTCTCTGCTCCTCACACACATCTGTCATGTCACTTCAGAAGACTTGGTAATCTGCACATAATCTATTTGTGCTTTGACAGTAGAGCTTGACAGTACCTGGTCTCCATTCACTTTCAATGTATGCAAAAGAGCATCTTGGACATTTCGCAAAACGTCTACTTTTTGAACGAATAAATGTCATGAGGAGTAAATGATGAACTATTTATATGCAGCAGGGTCACTGTGTATAGCAGCTCTAGGCCTGCCTATCAACACATTAGTGTTAACTAGAACAGGACATCCTAAATGAACATGGAAACTGACAGCTTAGACCAAGCTTTTTGGAAGAATACAATTTTGGTTCCATTAACTCCATTCACCCAACCCCTGAAGAAAAAGGGGAGAATATAGACCCTTTATCAATGTACATCTGAACTGACAGAGTGACCGTGCATCTGAACTGAATTGCACTCCAGTGAGTTTGACTGTAAAGGGCCCTCCTTCCAGTCGAGCTTTAAACATTTAACAAGCAGAAAAAAAACCTGAAATTATATTCACAGCACAACATAACTGCTCATCAAATTCATGTTTTGTGCTGCTTTCAAGAGCCGCCTCTACAGCTGGCCGCTTCAAGTATGTCATTCATTAAAACAGAAGCACTCCGGCCAGATGAGGAAGCCCTTAAAATGACGTGATTTGACAGAGGAAATATCTCTACTTGATTCTGTAGAGAGATGGAGGAATAGAGAGAAATAAGGCTAGAATGAAGAAAGAAAAAAGGGAAAAGCACAGAGTTCTTTGGGTCTCCTGAGCTCCACTTCCAAACGCATTAAAACTCTGTGTATATATACAACACATAATGAACCCCAAACTCTCAGTCTCCAGCGAGGTGCACAAGAGACAACACTGCTTTGACACAAACAAAAAAAAAAAAATTCTCTTTTTCCAGCCAGCACATCTTGCGATTATTTCTACGCCTGTGTATGTAACCGAAAACACACTGAGAACTTCCTGTTTGCATTGCTTGAAGAACTCCCTTTGGATTTAAAAAGTAAACTGCCTAGCTGAGAGAGGAAGCTGATGGCTGAATGAAAATTAATGAAGATTGTGTTGAACGTGTCTAATTAAGAGAAAAACAAGCTGAACTCCTAAGGTGCTGGGTCATTTGAACCATAGGGACCCAGGCTGCTCTTAAGACTAGTAATTAGCCCATTTTATATTGCGTGAAGCAATAACACCGTTCCATCAGGCAAACAGGCCAACAAACTCTGAATTAACAATTGCAATTTTGAGAACACTAATGGGTAAAATAAATATTTCCCTTTGACTGATAAATCATTTGGCGTGTTCAGGAAACCAAGGGTTTCATAACCCAGAGTCATTAACCTGTAAGCCGATCCTTAAATATGATTCATGACATAACATCCATAAATAAAAAGGAATTCCGACATGGTATGTTAATGAATGCAAAGTAAATGCACACCACCTGATAGTGTGAGCCTAGAGCAAGCCGAGTGCTTATCTCCATGGAACCCTGGTGCACAGGTTTGTGGGTTAGGTTGCATGCAAATGAAAATGTGTCAGCTGCACAAGAACATTAAATATTATTGCGAACTCTAATTTGCAAGCATGTTCCTCCCTGATCCTTCTAAATACTGCTGATTAAAACTTAAAACTGAAATTATTGCTATTTTGGGCTTCCACCTTTAGTAGGATTCTTGCCTTCTGCAAATTTACTGTACATATGCAGTTTTGAGAACTGAAATCTGTATGTTTTGAGTCATGGTTACTGTCAGTGAAAGGAAAAAGATTTGTAAAAAGCTGTTTTTTTTTTTTTTTAAAGAAATGTTTTTGAAAGAAGGTTCACAACGTCTGAATTTTTCTAAATCAAAAACCACAGAAAAATCAGTAACATTTGAAATACTACAATTAAAAATAACTGTTTTCTATTTTAAAATATTTTAACATGCAATTTATTTTACGTGAATAAAAAGTAACTCAATGGATAAATAGAAAGTCCAAAAGAACAATAATAAATTACTTAACTATTTCATCAATTTAATGAATCCTGGATGAATAAAAGTACCTTTTTAAAATTAAAATATATAAAATTATAAATTATAAATGTAACATTATACAAATAAAGTAACATTATAAATGGTTGCAAACATTTGTAAAATTAAACTGAATCAAGTTTACACACTTAACAATACTTTAATATTGGCTAAAAAGAAGACTTAGATATTTTCATAAAACAGATTATTTTAATCAGTCAAATTAAAAGTGAGTTTTGCTTTTGTACAGTGCCAATATAAAAGTCAATAACATGTCTAATTTTCTCGCACAGTAAACTTTTTTTTTTAAGCATCATAATGTCTAGCAGCCGTTATATTTTAAAAGGGGGTTCCATTATCAGGGGATCATCATATTTTGGGACTCCTGACATCAAAAGCTTTTAAAACCCCTGCTCAGCAGTATAGTGTACTTCCTGAGCAACAGCCCTCATTATACGTATAATTAATTACATACTGTGACTCACCTTTACTGCCACACGTGTGTGAACACTCGGTCCAGGGCGCCCAGTCAGACAGGATGCAGTTAAAGGGACAGTCCACCACACAGTTCATCGCCAGTCTCCACGGTTGAGGCAGGCCCAGCTAAAACAACGGGACAGCCATTAACCCCACGTCCCCTCACCACACACAATCTCTGTCTGATGAACCAGCTGTGAGCCAATGAGAGGCTATTACTGTAAAAGGCTTCAATGAAAGAATCATTTTCTGGATATGGAGCAATACTGTAGGGAGTTAATGGACAGTCATGGCTGATTTGCAGTGTATGCAGTTGAAGGACATAATACAATCCAACAGTGCTTAATTCCCCCTCAGAGAACACTTGTACTGAGAGGGGCGGCAGGAAATGAAGGTTACCTCCTCGCACATGCTCAAATCCACCACTTTGCCATCACTGCGGATGCAATCTAAGAGTCGTGTCCTCGTGCCCTGGCCGCAGATGGCATGTTCGCTCAGCTGACAGGTGCTCCAGCCTGACCCATAACCAAAGGATACAAAAGCACACACACATACGGGAAACGTCAGACCAAAGTGCCATTTAAATAGCAGATTCTGTGTCCTTGTAGACAGCATTTCAGTCCCTTTCAAATAGCATTTCAATTAAATGCAACATCAGGAGTAGTGTGCCTCAATACATTCATACAAGCCTGGATTGCATGCTTTCATTAGATTTATATGCATGTCGTATGCATGCATGCTTGATAGGCTAATATTGTCCACAATCCCTAATGTCTGATACTATTCTAAGATGCAATTCTATGAAATTATACGATTTTCCAATATTGTCATTATCACTCAGTTCATACTTAAAATTATTTATAATTTTTTCATATGTACACTACCATTCAAAGTGTTTGGTTCAGTAAGATTTTTTTTTCTTTTTAAGGAAATTACTACTTTTATTCAGCAAGGTTGCATTAAATTGATTATAGTGACAGTAAAGACATTTATAATGTTACAAAAGATTTCCATTCCAAAGAAATGCTATTCTTTCAAACTTTCTATTCTTTAAAGATTTAAAAAGTATTATGCCGTCCATAAAAATATTAAGCTGCACAACTATTTTCAACCTAGATAATAATACAACATGTCTCCTGAGCCCCAAATCAGCATATTAGAATGATTTCTGAAGGATCATGTAACACTGAAGACTGGAGTAATGAATGCTGAAAATTCAGCTTTGCCATCACAGGAATAAGTTACATTATTAAAAATATTAAAAAGAAAATAGTTATTTTAAATGGTAATAATTTTTCACAGTATAACTGTGTTTACTCTATTTTTGATTAAATAAATGCAGCCTTAATGAGCAATAAGAGACTTCTTTCAAAAACATAAAATCTTTCTGACTCCAAACTTTTGAACGGGAGTGTAGTTGTCATAGAAATATGCAAATTGTGATTAAGCTAATGTCTATGAAACTGCACAGTAGAATAGAACGATGCATTGTTATCTGAGGGCAGAAGTTAGGCTGCCTTTAAGATGCTAATCTGGTTTTAAGTCAGTCGAATGGCTTCGAGGAGCAGTATCACTATTGATATGATCAGCGATTTCATGGTCTCTGTGCAGTAAAGCGCTTATCATCTCATTCATATCTCCATGCCCATTTCCTTCATTAGGCTCTATCTGGAGAATTAGTATCTATCTGCTTTATTGGATGATACTGCACATGTGGCGATGTCCTACTGAGCTCAGTATGGATGGCATGGGGTGGCTGCAGGCGACTGGACAATCCAAAGAAGTGGATTTACAGTAGTTCAGAAGTTCACATTCTCAGTGGAAATGTGACGTGAGAGAATAGCGTGAAAGAGAGAGGAAGTGTATGAGCCTTGATCTTGCTTGAAGTGCAAACTCTGAACATCATACCATATCTTTCATATATCCAAGAACCTGCTATGTTAGGCAGAGTGAAGTCAAAGAGAGTCTGAAGATATGCACTAGATTAGCATGTTCCCATTAATAGTATTGTTACGGAGCCGACGAGATGAAAGACGTGCGGATCCATTCGCAAGCTTTTATTTAAACAGGGACGTGGTCAAAACACAGGCAGGGTCAAATAACAGCAAACGGGTATGGCACGGGCAAAACACAAGAGTAATCCTAGGGCAAGCGGGGGTCTTAGATCGGCGAACAATATCCAACAGGGCAAGGCAGAGAGATAATCCAGGTACACGAGCTATAGTCCATGAGAGGAGTAAACAGAGTCTGAACTGCAAGGCAAGGGTTAATCCAGGAAACACGGGCTGAAATCGAAACACGGGAAAACAGGCAAGACAAGACTATGACAACTAAGTGGGCTCCGTAGAGTAGCTATCGCTAGGAGAGTGATAAACGCTATACAATACTCGGCAGTGAGGGAGAGGAAGTCCATGGCTTAAGTAAGGGGTGTAATGGGAATCAGCTGTGTGATCAGTCTCAGGTGTGAGCGTGTGATTAGTGAAATGGCTGCTGGGAAATGTAGTCTGGAGGTGACGTGCAACAGTTAGTGTAGTGCAAGAGTCCATGTAGTGAACGGGTGACCTCTGGTGGTGGCTTCCAGATGCTCCTATACAATCCAGGAGTGCGGTGGAGCGGAGGCAGAACAGGGGGAGGGACGGAGGGCCAGGTCCACGTGGAAGTGGAGTGGTCGGGGACCGAGGCAGAGCCGGCAGAACAGGGCACCAAGGCGGAGCAGGGAACCAGGGCAGAACCAGCAGAGCTGGAAGCCAGGATGGAGCAGATGGAACTGGAGCCCACCAGGGCGGAGCAGACGGAACTGAAGCCCACCAGGGCGGAGCAGACGGGACTGGAGCCCACCAGGGCGGAGCAGACGGGGCAGAAGACTTCCACAGCAGAGCAGACGGAGCAGGAGCCCACCAGGGTGGAGCAGATGACCACCAGACCGGAGTAGAAGACCACCACAGCGAAGCAGAAAACCACTAGACCTGAGCAGAAGACCACCACGGAGGAGCAGATGACCACCAGACCGGAACTGTGGACCATGGCAGGGACTGGGATCTAGGGGACACTGAGACACACAAGAGACAGAGCAGTTTTGGCTCTAAGAGCCAAGGCAGGGAACATAAATTGTTAATCTATATTTTCTTTGGTGACAACTGAATGGGCAGACAGTTCTTCAACAGGTTCACTGATAGAAACTGGACAGGTAGATAGTTCATAATAAAATTTAACTGAAGAATTTAAACCAACAGACAGTTCACAATTGGGTGCATTGACGGATAATGAAGTGACAGACAGTTCAGTGATTGAAGCTGGATAGGCAGACTGTTCATAATCAGATCCTTTGACTGTAACTGGACAATCAGACAGTTCATAATTAAATGCCTTGGCTGGAATGGTACTGGCAGATAGCTCACAATCAAAGGCATTGACAAAGGCTGAAGTAGACAGTTCAAAATCAGACTCATTGAGGGAAACTGGACTGGCAGATAGTTCACAAAAAGATTCATGGGCTGATATGGGATAGACTGACAGTTCAAAATTGGATTTATTACCTGAAACTGGACTGGTAGGCATCTCAGTGACTGAAATTGGACAGACAGACAATTCATACTCAGACTCAGAACAGGACGAGAGTTCGGAGATGGCCCCATAGGTCGGCCCAGAGCGAAGCAAGGGTTCACTGTTGGCCTCCTTAACCATGACAGGACAGGGCGAGAGTTCACAGACGGCCTCCTTAACCGTGACAGGACAGGGCGAGAGTTCACAGGCGGCCTCCTTAGTCATGACAGGACAGGGCGAGAGCTCACAGACGGCCTCCTTAGCCGTGACAGGACAGGGCAAGAGTTCACAGACGGCCTCCTTAGCCGTGACAGGACAGGGCGAGAGCTCACAGATGGATACCACTGACACCTGTAGAGGTTCTGCAGCGGATGCTGCCACCTTTGGAGGTTCTACAGTGGTACCATAGGGAACCAGAGAGAGTTCATTAACAGGACAGGTACAGTACTCATCTATGGTTCCTTCGACCGTGATATGACGGGCTGTACATGCATTGTTGGGCGCCACCACCACGCAAGGAGCTGAAGCGAGCACCGCCGCTTCGGGAGGTTCTCCAGCATGCGCCGCCACCTCTGGAGAAACTGCAGCAGGCACCATCGCCTCGGGGAACACAGCAAAGAGCGCCACTACCTCAGGAGGTTCTGCAGCATCTGCCGCCACCTCTGGAGACATCACAGTGGACACTGCCACCTCGAGCAGTTCTGTGGTGGTGTACACAGCCCAAACTCAACATAGAGCGATCCCCATCATGGGAAGCGCTGCAGACAGGGGACTCAGTTCAGGGACAGGAGGGCTAGAGTGAGTGAGTTTGGGGATACCAGTTGCGCATGCAGACACCAGCGGTGCATCCCTCACATTGGATACCAGACTAGGATACAAAAGAACCTTGAATATCTGGGTGTGGCAGACAGAACGTGACCTAACTCTGGATGATCAGCGGAGACGTGACTTGACTCATGACGTGACTCTGGATGATCAATGGAGACATGATGTGACTCTAGAAGATCAGCTGAGACATGACGAGACTCTGGTAGATCAGCTGAGACGTGAAGAGACTCTGGATGATCAGCTGAGACGTGACGAGACTCTGGTAGATCAGCTGAGATGTGACGAGACTCTGGTAGATCAGCTGAGACGTGACGAGACTCTGGCAGATCAGCTGAGACGTGACGAGACTCTGGCAGATCAGCTGTGACGTGACGAGACTCTGGCAGATCAGCTGAGACGTGACGAGACTCTGGTAGATCAGCTGAGACATGACGAGACTCTGGTAGATCAGCTAAAACGTGACGAGACTCTGGTAGATCAGCTGAGACGTGACGAGGCTTTGGCAGATCAGCTGAGACGTGATGAGACTCGTAAAGAGCAGCCATGACTTGACCTGACTCGTGAAGAGCAGCCGTGACTTGACTTGACTCGTGAAGATCAATTGTGACTTGGCTTGACTTGTGACGATCAACTGTGACTTGACTTAGCTCATGAACATCAACTGTGATTTGGCTTGACTCATGAAGATCAGCTGTGACTTGACTGGATTCATGAATGGCAGCTGTCACATGACGGAGCTTTGTTGTGTCCGCCATTTTGCGACCAGGCTCCGCTGTCGCCGCCATTTTGTGAGCGTGCTCTAATGCGGCCGCCATTTCACGAGTGAGTGCGGTGTTGCGTTCCTCTTCCGCGACACCCAAAGTAAACAAAGAGCCGACGGAAAGCAAAGCAAAGTCCATAAAATCACTTAGAGACGAACGGGGACCTTCCCGGATTAATCGCGATTTGAGCGGCTGGTTAATGCCCTCACAAAAAAAATCTATAAGGACACAGTCAGGCAAATCAGAATAATTAACAATCTCCAAATACTCATAAATATAGCTCTCGAGCGATCGTGTGCCCTGCTCGAGAGCTAATAGCATTCTTGCTGTGTCCATACCTGGCCAGAGTCCTTTAGAAAAGCTGCTGGATCCTCGTGTGGCCGAGTATTCTGTTACGGGGCAAACGAGACGAGAGACGTGCGGATCCATTCACAAGCTTTTATTTAAACAGGGACGTGGTCAAAACACAGGCAGGGTCAAATAACAGCAAACGGGTATGGCACGGGCAAAACACAAGAGTAATCCTAGGGCAAGCGGGGGTCTTAGATCGGCGAACAATATCCAACAGGGCAAGGCACACAGATAATCCAGGTACACAAGCTATAGTCCAAGAGAGGAGCAAACAGAGTCCGAACGGCAAGACAAGGGTTAATCCAGGAAACACGGGCTGGAATCGAAACACGGGAAAACAGGCAAGACAAGACTATGACAACTAAATGGGCTCCGTATCGCTAGGAGAGTGATAAATGCTTGGAGAGTGGAGAGTGATAAACCAGTGCTTCCCAAACCTGTCCTGGAGGCCCCCCTGCCCTGCACATTTTGTATGTCTCCCTTATCTAACACACCTGATTTCACTCATCAGCTCGTTAGTAGAGACTGCAAGAACTAAATTGGGTGTGTCTGATTAGGGAGACATACAAAATGTGCAGGGCAGGGGGTCCTCCAGGAGAGGTTTGGGGAGCACTGCGCTATACAATACTCGGCAGTGAGGGAGAGGAAGTCCATGGCTTAAGTAAGGGGTGTAGCGGGAATCAGCTGTGTGATCAGTCTCAGGTGTGAGCGTGTGATTAGTGAAATGGCTGCTGGGAAATGTAGTCTCGAGGTGACGTGCAACAGTTAGTGTAGTGCAAGAGTCCATGTAGTGAGCGGGTGACCTCTGGTGGTGAGCGACCGGAAGAGCATGGACAGGATTCATGACAAGTATAGTGGATAGTATCTCCCAGTACTCAACTGGAAGTTTTCTCTTTTATGGGCTGCGTAGCCAGTAAAGATCTGGACTGATGCCCAAAAGACTGCAGGTAGAACCTTGCAAGGGCCAATCCTTGAGCAATTGCCATTGTGTCCTTGATAAAGGCACTTTATCAGATTGCCTTAGGGAAGCTGTCTTTGTAACTTCTCTTTATCCTTTTTGCCACTTTTATCAATAGACATACAGCCTGGCCCACATTGGGAATCTAGGGTTCAATATATAATATGAACAATAAATAAATAAATAAATAAATAAATAAAACAAAATACCATTGATAACACACTTCAGATGAACACAAGCAAGATTTTTAGAAATACAATCCATCTTTGTGAGTCCATATAATGCAAATATTAGTATTTCTCTCTCTCACACACACACACACACACACACACACACACGTTTTGCTATCCTTGTGGGGACTTCCATAGGCGTAATGGTTTTTCTACTGTACAGACCGTATATTCTATTGCCCTACACCAACCCTACACCTAAACCTACCCCTTACAGGAAACTTTCTGCATTTTTAGATTTTCAAAAAACTTCATTCTGTGTTATTTATAAGCTTGTTTACCTCTGGGGACCTCAATTTAGGTCCCCACCGTGACACGAGTCCCCATGAGTCTGTGTGTATTCAGGTTTAAGTCCCCACCTGAATAGAAAAACAGGTACACACACACACTCACACACACACGCACGCACGCACACACACACACACACACACACACACACACCCCTATAGTTTCACTTCAGAAGACACTGATTTAACAACTGGGGTGGTATGAGTTGCCATTATGTTTGCTTTGGGTAGTTTCTGATGCATGAACTATAAAAGTCCTGTTCGCTTGCATTTTATGGACCCACAGAGATGGATTTTTTTATTTTTATTTATTGTTTTAAATTTTGTATTCATCTGAAGAAAGTAAGTCATATACTTTTAGGATGGCATAAGGCTGAATAAATGATGAGAGAATTTTGGATGGATTGTCTCTTTAAAATGTTGAAATATATTAGCATATGTAGAATTATATCAAGAATATTAATCAAGATAAATAAATGCTGTAAAAGTACTGTTCATGTAAGTTATTGAATTAACTTTAATAATATTTTGTTAGTAATGTTAACATATAGAACCTTACTTAAAGTGTCACTAAAATCTTATATAAGATGACTTAAAACTATTTAAATTAATAAATAATTAATATATTAAAATAATCAAACTCTAATAATATACATTAAAATTGTGAATGACTCTTTGCACCTTCTATATATTAGTATTTCCCTCCTCAGCTTGGAAAAGCTGTTTGTGATTAACTTTTATTAATCATGTGACATTCACCACCTGTTTTTGGTGGTCAGTGTTTTACGACGGTAAAAAACAAGCAGATTTATCATAGATTAGGCAGAAATAGTAGAAATATCCAAATATCGTGTTGGACAATGGGGGACTTCAAGCTTTAGAATGAGATGCCTAAATGCACCGTTGAAGTGAATGAGTCATGCTACAGTCATTAGATGCTCATGTTATATTTAGTGTTGTGTCAAGCAGAATGAGAGAGACCCACTGGAGACATTGTAGTGATAATTGAAGCAGGTGCTGTTGAGGCTGCAGGGCTCTGTCTGGTTGCTGTCTGGACACACTCTGTCGGCCACTGGGGGGCGCAGCACGTGTCTCGTCCTCATCCGCACTGTGCTTTCATTACATGGCTACAAATAAATACAGTTAAAATGTCAAGAGGGCTTTGATGCCAAACACATCAAAGTCTAGACCAGGGCTATTCAATTGGTGGCCCACGGGCCCAATCCGGCCCGCCAATCATCTTCTTCCGGCCCGAGGAAGAGTACGCAGGTTGCACATTCGCCTTAAATTGTTCGTGCACTAATTAGTTTGTTCACAAGGTGGCAAAACTTGCCCAGGCTAGCCACAAATAAAAGCGAGAGACACAATAACAATAATCTACCGGAGCAGTGTTGCCAATTTAGCAATTTTGTTGCTAAATTTAGCAGCTTTTCAGACTACCCTAGCAACTCTTTCTTCCAAAAGCACCTAGCAACAAATTCAGCAATTTTTAAAATTTATTTGGCAACTTTTAGCAACTTTTGATAAGTGACTCATTATCAAAAGGCACACATTTTCCATCCAAATTACACAAAAAGCGGAAACCAAAGATGCCTAGCAGTACACACATCACATGAACTGAGTTAGCTGCTATTTGCAGTTGTTAAATTTAATAATAATAATAATAATAATAATAATAATAATAATAATAATAATTTAATAATAAATAGCCTAATAATTGAATAATTGTTAATTTATGATACACTTTGTTAGTAGCTTACCTGCGATTGTTGATCAGTTAGTACACTGTAAGAAAAATGGAAAAGATACTAGTAATTTTCCAGGACATTATCCATTACCCATTGTAATCCTGTAACCTGAAGACACAATTCGTAATTTAGAATGCAGGTAAAAAACCAATATGGAAAATTATTTCATATTAACATAGTAGATTGTGCCTTATTTTTACAGACTTTTCTTATAGTGTAGCATACTAACTAACTACTAATACACTGCTTAAAGCATAATTGTTGAGAATGTGAAGTATAGGCCTACTAGTTTACAAGCTATTAAAAAGCCTTAAATTGTAATAATTAATAATTGTGTAAGTGTTCAATAATTCAATGTATTTAAAATAGTTGTTTATATTTTAATATTATGCATATTATTTTACAAACAAATTTAATTTAACATATATAAAATATATTTTTTGCTGAGATTTGATGTGACAATTTTGCATCGTGATTACACAATGACGTCATCGCGCAATGACATCACGTCATTTAGCAACTTTTAGCAACAAATCCACCTTCCTTTAGCAACTTTTTCTGAAAATTAGTTGGCAACACTGTACCGGAGACCGTAACATCAATAGATGGCAGCTTTGACAAGCGCTTATGTGAGGGAGTTATGAGATATCCACAATTCTAATGTTAGTTTAAACAAGTTTAAAGAAAGTGTTATCGGTCATAACTTCTGGCGAGAAATAGCGTCGACACTGGACGAAGATTTTTATCAAAGCAGGAAGTATAGTTTGAAAATCTGCGCGTTTGGCTGTACTCATAAACTGATGTAAAAATACTGGTTTTGGCGAGTTACCTCATAAACACAGTCTCAAATCAGTTATAAAATCCTAAATGACCATAAAGAGTTGTGTCACATCTGCGTCATGTGCATCAGGTTTTATTAAAGAAACAGCGCTGCTTTTAAAGTGAAACCTGTTGCAGTCTGTGATTGATGTAAATCAATGAACTAAAGAAAAAGAAAAATCACTTGACTGCTCTGCTTGCTGATTAACTTTTGTAGCTTGAATAAAGAATAACCAATATAGCTTATGCATACAATTTATAGTTTATGTGAAGATTGTTTTAAGTTCACTTATAAAAAGCTGTTATATTTTTCAAAGCCTATTAAATGTTAAAAAATAATATCATAACATTTCAGTTATACTGTAATATTAAATGGCTATAAATAATGTCTAAAATTAAAGGGAAAAAAATGGATTTAATAGAGACAATGATACTTCTTAATTAATAGTAGGCTAGTAAAAAGATGCCATTAAACACATATTTAAAATATACCATCTTCATGTTGTTTCTATATTAATTTGGATGTTCAGTGTGAAAATATGACAAAAAATATATTAATATGCGTTTAGTCACATTTTTTAAATTAATTACAGAAAAAATGTGTGATTTTTTTTTTAATTGAATGGCAGACAGCACTAATGTTAATCTTTTATAGATGTTACTGTTGGTAATATTAATTTTACTGCTGAATATGCATTTAAATTTAATTTCCAATTTTATAGGCCCCCAGAAAAACATCGGGACGGCCCCCACCCCTTTGGCCCCCTTCAAATATTCAATTCGATAATCCGGCCCTCAAATGAAGTTAACTGAATAGCCCTGGTCTAGACACTATTTAAAAAAAAAAAAAGTGCATATACATGGGCAAGCTGAGCAATAACTGCTGTGCTGTGTCATACTGCATTGTAAAAAGAAAAGAAAAAAACCCCAGCAGTCAGGCAGCCACATGGTCTTGTGATGCTAAGTGCACTGTTAGAAGCTGTTAGGCTGCAGGCAGCAACTAATCTGCATCTCCATCACTGTCAGATGCTAATGAGACCCTTTAAACGGCTAGCTGGCCATGTGCATGTATCTCACTATTGGGGAGGCTGATCATCAGCAGGAGCTCTATTCGGCTAGTGCCACATATCTGTGCACCCAGGTTTTTTGGGAACATTTCATAATTATGTAATAGTGAAACTAATTAAACAAGCTCAATCACCGAACCCTGGTGTTTGACATGTTCGCGGTGCTGGCTGAGCGCTTTGACATAGCGAAGAGAACAAACATCGCTTGGAACCGAGAGTGCACAAGGTAGAATTGCGATCTAATGTGATTAGCGTAGAAACCAAATTATGCTGAAATGGCTTGGCAGTCTTGTGTAGGTTGGGCCGAGCCAGGATAACTCATCCAGTTTGTTTCTGATTTGTTGAGTGCAAATTGAAGAGCTGTTTGCACTTCAATGAGTCAGCGGCCCGATGGCAAATTGTATCTAGGGTAACTTTTTATGCACAACATTAATTAGAATAACAAATGCTTCATTACTACTGGAGGTTCATCTGCATACTGATTTCAGTTGTCTCCGTATTCACCGTTTGAAATTTCGCCGCAGGAACTCTGGAGAACTGTATGAAGATTTGACTTGCAAGGCAGCATTAATGTGAAATATTCAAATAGATGCAAAACATTTCCACACTGTCTTATGTCAAGGCCTGAGCTGAGAAAGGACCGTGCAAAAATATACTGTAAAACATTTCTCTTTTTAATTCACCGTCTTATTCTCTCTAGAGGCATATTTTTATGAGCTCATAAACACCAGTGCATAATTTTCACCTACAAAACAATGTCAGCACAGCAATCTCAGAGACAGCTTAGAGCAGCAAGATTGCTGGTCAGATGTTAGTGGAACATATCCTTTGTTAATATGGTGATCTACACCTGAACTTACAACTGACTTATAACTGACACACCTACATAAAAACACTTTGGGACTAGAGATGCACACAGTATATTGTTATGATTTTGGTCATTTCATTAGTATTGGTCAATATATTTTATTAATATCTTTTAATTAATATCCTACTCTCTTTGCCACCATCTAGTGCTCATTAAAAAAAAAAAAATGTAATAATTGTAATTACAGTAATTACACTGTAAAAGTAATGGTAACACTTTCTATGCAACCAATGCTCATAATAAATTAAAGCACAATTTATACTTATTTATAAGCAAGTATTACTATTCTATAAATTGTGATGTCTACCTTCACGTGTAGCTTTTAATTGCTTTAGCTTTTAAAAGTTTTCAGTGTTTTATTATATATATTTAATTAGACAAAATAATATTTAACTTACACTACCATTGAAAAAGTTTGGGGTCAGTAATATTTTTTAAGACATTTATAAATTGATCAAAAGTGACACTTTTACATTGTTAGAAAAGATTTCTATTTCAAATAAATGCTGTTCTTTTGAACTCTCTATATATCAAAAACCCCAGAAAAAATGTATCACACTTTCTGTAAAAATATTAAGCAGCACAACAGTTTTCAATGTTGATAATAATAAGAAATGTTTCTTAAGCACTAAATCAACATATTAGAATGATTTCTGAAGGATCATGAAACACTGAACGCTGGAGTAATGTCTGCTGAAAATTTAGCTTTGCCATCACAAGATTAAATTACATTATAAAATATATTACAATAGAAAACAGTTATTTTACATTGTAATAATATTTTAAAACTGATTTTACTGTATTTTTGATTTTTGATAAATGCAGTCTTGATAAGCAGATGAGACTTCTTTCAAAAACATTAGGAAATCTTAACAACCCCAAACTTTTGAACGGTAATGTAAATATCATAGGTCTTATCGCACACTTGGCTTAAGTGTCCAAAAGTACACAAATACTTTTTGGGGCCTCTGTAAGCTGGTCCTCACATCAGACACAGCTCAGTATGTTGCTGTTTTTTTAAGTTGTACCTTGAGGATATAGCATCAGACAAAAAGGACGTCTTACTATAGAACAGGTGCTCCATTGACTCCACTGGGACATCACGCAGTCATTAGGGCACGGCAGGACGCAGGTCTGAGCTTGGGGAGGGATTTCTTCCAGGTCGCACAGGGTCTCATTCACACTGCTAACCAGATCCCCACTGCCACGCCTTACACACCTGTCACAGCCAAAGAACAGCAGAATAAGGATGTGGCAGACTGGAGTGGGTCGTGACCCCTAAGAGAAGCATCTGTGATGGGGTTACTGTGTAAGAACGTGTCCTTGCTTACCGAATCTTGCGGCTTTGGACACCCTCACCACAGGCTGGCAGCTCGTCCACTGTGTTGATGGTGCAGACTGACCAGGGGTCTGTTACCCACTCGTACTGACCGCACTCACTTCGACAGGGCACTGCCTCATACACCTACAGGCACACACAGACAGCAATAATGCATTGATTACAGCTAAATCCATTTAAATATATTGTGATATTGAAGCTTGCATGACTTACTGTATCTCAAGCAACAGGGTGGTTGACGTGAACCAGAAAAGTTTAATTGTATTCAAAAAGCCTAATAAAGAAATGTATTTAAGAACTTTCGTAATCTCTTTTCTAATTATGAGATTCCCTGTAGATGTTATTCAGAGCAGACACCATCTTTAATCTGATGCAAACAAAAATAAGGCTGTGAGGGATAGAAGTACAAACTGTTTAATAGTTCTCTTGTAAAAATTTTATCCGTTTCTGAGACAACTGTCCATTTCAGCAAACATTCATCCAAAATATTAAATGTGTATATCCAATATCATAATGCTTCAATTTACTGTTGAAATCAGGCATTATGAAGACTAGACTAATATACATTATATTCAATATATATATATATATATATATATATATATATATATATATATTATTATATTCAATATTATAAAGTTTAATACTAACATATAATACACTAGCCTATAAATTTTTATTTCATGCAGCCTCTGAAAATTCATTTGTAAGCCAACAGTTTGGAAAGACAACAAAGAAGTGTAGGTCACAAATCAACGTTTTGGAGAGATACAGTCAAACCAAAATGTATTCAGACACCTTCAACATTTCTCACATTATAACAGTTTATTCACTATAGTTTAGAAAATGGTAATAAAATATGACAAGAACTCAAGAGTTAAACTGTGTCAGAACAAATTCATCTGGATAATGTCAGATAACTTTGATAGAAAGGTATGTAACAAAACATTGTCAGGTCAAAGTGTCAAATCAAATTTTTGATCCCACATTTTTATCAATTTTACTGGTAGTCCACTGTATGAAGAATTTTTGGGTATAATATGTCACAGTTTACTTTATTTTGCTATCCTCACTTACATAAATGAACTATAGTGTCCTGCTCCCACTAGTAAAAAAATATCAAAAATTGTTTCTGTTGTCTGAATAATTTTGGGTTTGACTGAAGAACACTTGGGAATTTAAAAAATTATAAACAGGACAGCCTCAAATCAGAACTTTTCTTTCTTTTTATAACAACGTTCTTTATATAACCTCATTGTTATGTAAGTCCCATTGCTTTGCATGGCCAATCCATTTCTACTCATTTTACAATGGAATTCCATGCAGTACAGTGGAAGGAATGTTAAATATGTATTGATCAATTTGTTTGGGCTCACAATTATGGATTTTAACTAATATTGCTACAGAAGAAAAAAATTGCAGAAATGAGACAAAAATGCAAACTGAAGCCAACTAGTTGAATTTGCATTATTCTAGGAGCCAAAATTGTCCAGTAGCCAAATAGCTTGACCTTTATCCTTCATGGTAAAAAAAAAACTCCTCAAAGGGGCTGCCCTATGTTTGAGGAGGAAAACAATCCTCCACAATACATATTCACGAGTTCACCCTTACATCTAATCTGATAGCAAATAGTAAGCATATTTTGGCATGCTGTCCCGGGGGAGGGCTCTGAGCCCGGAATATGGCCCAAACCCAGAGAACTCCCCCTATCCCTAATATGGGGAAAAAATATATTAGGAGTTAGGAGTTGGGGTGGAGGAGGGATGCTGGTAAACTGTCATTGGACAGAGGTAGGTAGGCTGCATATATACATACATAAGTATTGCGCTAGTTAGGATGGTTAGCTAAACGAGTTGCACCTGTGCCAAATTAGTTGATTATCTGATTGTGCTCCTCCCAAACCTTGTTAATAAAACATCATATAAACTTGAAGTCAGGTTTTGGCCTTTTGCGGTACGAAATGCCTATTTTCATGATTGGGTCAATGTCTAATCAACAAAATAAAGCTGTGCAAACATGATACTCATTGCATATTCTGTTTCTGTTTCATATGTCACTTTACAGAAGAAAATTGGGTCACACTTTATTTTAAGGTCTAATTCTCAAAATTAACAAACCATTAAATATGACTTTTGCCTTAATAAACCACTAATTTGCTGCTTATTAATAGTTAGTAAGGTAGTTGTTAAGTTTAGATATTGGGTAGGATTAGGGATGCAGAATATGGTCATGCAGAATATGTGCTTTAGAAGTACTAATAAACAGCCAATATATTATTAACAGGCATGCTAATAAGCAACTAGTTTGGTCCCTATACTACAGTGTTACCAAAAATTGTTTGCGAACATCATGTATTGTTGTCCTCAGTCTCTCACAGCTTTGGTTTGGTTTGCGTCAGATGTGTGTCTGCTCTGATTACGCTCTATTTTTTGGTGGCTGATGACTGGCGAGAGGCTTTTTGATGTGGCACAAGTAGGGTATTCTCCTGCTTCTTAATTTTAGTACACATGATTTCATTCATAAATGAGTGCAGAAGCCAAAAACTGCAGTTTTGAAATACTTGGCAATCGAACCAACAAACCTCATAAGAAAGTGGCTTATGAAAACAGTGAACAAATGAGACTGTATGTTTACAGCTTCCTCCTCAAGGGGACATACAGACCTAACACACTCTCAAAATATCCCATCTGGCCCTGCAGCTGCTAAAAGCCCCATCAGCGCTCTCCTCTTGTCTCC
Organism: Spinibarbus caldwelli; assembly: GCA_039654775.1. Taxonomy (NCBI): domain Eukaryota; kingdom Metazoa; phylum Chordata; class Actinopteri; order Cypriniformes; family Cyprinidae; genus Spinibarbus; species Spinibarbus caldwelli. The sequence continues at coordinate 21,812,474 of CM077232.1, forward strand.
TCTCGTCTCTCCTCGTCTCCTCTCCCCTCCTTTAATGAATGTCATTGAATTTCCAATTACAATAATCAAACAAGTGTTAAGACGATGCTCAAGACGTGAGAAGTGAGTGAAAAGATGATGAATGAAATTGGCACTAAATCTACTGAAGCATTAAAAAAGGGTAATTTCATTAACACAAAAATATCAAGCTCTACAAACATGATGATATCAAGAAATGAAATTGCCACGTTAAGAAACAATCATTAATTCAGCAACACTCATCAACAGCAGCAAACGATTTTATTTAAAAGCCCTTAATGGGGAAAGTCAGTTTTACGGCACGCCTGACAGTTTTTCGATGAGGCTACAATAAATATCCAACCTGTCGTCTGAATTTTACAATGCGAAGGCGGCGCTCCGTTATCTCATATTAAGGAAAAGTTCCCGTCTGTTCTTTAAATACCACAAATATAGGATTCTATCCTCCTTCATGGCAACTTTCACTGCCTAGCTCTCAAGTGGAGGTAATATTTTAAGAAAAATAAACCAGCTATGCTGCTCACAGGTCAGCTCCTGTAACCTCTTGGAGGATGTAGGTACTCTGGGCCGGATAATGAAGTCCCCTGATCCTTCTCAAATGTCAGTCGAAGAGGCCAGAGACGACATGAAAATGTACTTCATACTAATTCAAATCTCAGTCAGCCTGTGATCAAAATACACTAGCGCTCCTCTTATTCAGAGGAGGGCTGGGGCCATGGAGGCCAGTGGGGCAGTGGGGTTAACAGATGCACAGGGAGAAACACAGAATGAGGCACTGACCTGAGCCTTTGAAGATGTCCGTATTAGCAGTGCATGACAGGCAAAGGAGAAAGAAGAGAAATGATATATATATTAGTTTTGAGCTTTAACTTCTCCTGTGCAATAGCCTGTTGCTGTCTGGACTAGCTAAGTAACTCCCTTCTGCAGATTAGAAAAGTATAGAAGAAATTCAATGCAGATTTTCTGGCTTTGTGCGAGTGTGTAATTCTGTTTGTGTGAAGGATGAAGATGAAGACAGTAATGACCACGGTAACCTGCCAGATTGAAAATGTAATTGACTCTCTAAATTGCATAAATATTCAAAAGTCTCGAAAATAAATAGTGTTTTACTCCAGAGGGAAAGCTGACCAAAACTTTAAAAATGATTTAATTCCTTCACAACTTTTATTATCTTTTACTTGATGTGAACTTATGTATGAATTTCATTACATTCAAACCAAACCGCTTTTCAGAAATAAAAAAAAAAAAAAAAACTTTTTGAACTTAAAAGTTAATGTACTGTTTAAAATTAAGGAAAAAAATAGTCTAAATTTAAAAAAATCAGTCAATTGAAAAATGGGTCAAGAAGGTGAAGATACTTTTGAGAAAAGTAACATCTGTTTGTAGATGACACTTAGTTTGCTATTTTGTGTCTAATGTAAAATCATTTATTCATTTTTAATGGTCCAAATGTTGTTTCAGGCCACTGTAAACATGAAATATATATGTAAAATTTTGTAATAAATTTTCAAACATTTTCATATTAATATATATTTTGATATTTTGATTTATATAATAAAAACTAGTTGAAATAAAAAGATTTAAACATTCAATGTTTTTTTTTTTAAATTAATATACAGAATATACAAACAGCATATTTTTTTTATAATATAATACTGCAAGATATTGTATTTGGTTTAAGTTCTGATATCAAATTATTCATACAGCATGTTTTGGCTAACAACAAGATACTTATAAAAGAGAGCTATAATTGTTGTGCATAGTGGGTTAAAGCAGTACTAAAAGAGAACAAAGCAAACACTGAAGGCATCCACAGTGCATGTAATATATGCATCCCCCCACATACACATAGAACAACACACAGAGCCCTAATGTAAGAGTAGCGTTTACACGAGCAGCAGAGACGGCAGTGGTAAGCCTGGCAGGCAACTCTCGACTCTATAAATCTATTTAAGTGTCACAGCCTGACTCAAACTTCAAACAGATTGGGCCATTACTGTCTCCTGGCCCCTGGAATCAGACAAAACAATCGGGGTACACTGAAACACAGGGAGATAAATGCTACCACGGTGCTTCTAATACACTTAAGATGATGTTCTGATATTGAAACGCTGATACTAGGCAAAAACGAGAGACAAAATAAAAGGATGAGATTTTTAGGAAGCACCTGTGGACTAAAGGGCAGACCAAGTGTTCTCACACTGAAGCTCTAAAACAATGTTTTAGGACATCCCAAGACTATATGTAATTTTATCTGACAGCTGCCAATAAAAGATGAGAAAACTTCAGTGGAATGGGACAACTTTTTAACAAATGCACCAGCATTTACTCAGCCTAAAATGACTTCTGTGTGAGAGACTTGTAATGGCAGATGGCAAGGTTTTCAGTCCAGAGTTACTTAATTTCCTTCTGTTCCTTGCACAAAGGTATTACAGCTTCTGAAGAGTTGAAATATAGCTTGAGTAATATTGACTACTTTTATTGTGGGTTTTTTGGAGCTTGACAGTCTGGTCACTGTATGTTTTATTGAATCGGTAAACATAAAAAATAGTCTTTTTGTTCAGTTATGTCAAGTATAAATTGTACCGCACTTTTCACAATGTATACTATCATTCAAAAGACTGGGGTCAGCAAGATTTTTTTATTATCAAGAAATGAATACTTGTATTCGACAATGATGCATTGTGATCAGAAGTGCCAGAATCTGTTTTTTAATGCTATTTTAAAGCATCAAAGAAAAAATGTACCACAGTTTCCACAAAAATGTCAAGCAGCACAACTGTTTTCAACAATGATAATAATAAGAAATAATAAGAAATGTTGAATGATTTCTAAAGGATCATGTGTCACTGAAGACTGGAGCAATGCTGCTGAAAATTCAGCTTTGCATTACAGGAATAAATTACATTTTGAAACTATATTAAAACAGAAAACAGTTACATAATATTTCACAAAATTACTGTTCTATTGCATTTTTAATCAAATAATGATCGATCATAAAAGATTTCTTTCAAAATATTACAAAAAAAAAAAAAAAAAAACTTATCGACCCCAAACTTTTAAACAGTAGTGTATACATTATTTCAAAGCAACTTTACAGAAAATAGTGCCTTTAAAAACCCCCAGCTGGCAGCCAAGGACAAGACATGAAAATGAAGAACTCTTTAAGATGCTTAAGTAGAATGAGGAAATGCCATCATCGTCTGGCAGGCACATATTTAAATAAATCCCCACATGATCCATAATCATGTAATCTTTTTGTCATAAGGGTCTGTAACTAAATGAGGGTGAGTAATGATGAACGATTCCTTTAAACTCCACTGAATGATCAGATACAAACAAAATTGTCTTGACAGGAATCATTTCAGTGTGGCAGATTATTCACAACCACCGTCTCAATTCTTTCCCATTCTCGACGCAATAAATTCTCTGAAACTGTGGAGGAGTTTTTATAAATGCGCAATTTTACTACTAATTCAATCATTTAAAAGACTCCACACATACACACACATTTTTAAGTGACGATTAATACCTCTCATACCTCTATATTAGTCCTTGATTCATTGCAGATTCAAATGCTAAGCAGTTATTCATTCTAATACCAAGAGCTTTCATTGGATTAACGCTCAGAGTTACATTTCTGACCTTTTTTTTTTCCCAACAAGGGGATTCCATGGCTATCAGATTACAAGTGAGCATTTATTATTTATATCATCACGCAGTTCTTGTTTCGTTATTCTAATTAGTTGATAAAGTGATGGCTAACCTTTGTAACATAGCTAAACGCTCCAGGCCATCTGGACTGCAGGAGGACTTTCACAAAGCTGGAAAGACTCCAAGAGCAAATTGAGCACCACACCACCAGGGACCAAACAATATGCATATTCAGAACGACTGTGTGATGCAGAAGATTATCAGAGAAGGAACAAGAGTGCAAACAACGACCACATGGGTTTTACAAATTTTACTCATTTTCTCAACCTGCCGTTTCAAGGTTTCCAGCTTCAATCAGGTCTGCTGTAGTTTTTGGTGTCTGTATTAATGGACTGTTCAGAAATATTTTCTAAATTTTTCACTTTACACCATGCAAAATCACATTTCCACACAGGTCACGTGACTTAACATCATGAACTCCAGAGGTTTGACGTCATTGCTGTGCCCTGATCACATTGCTTCAGAAGACGGTAACACTTTAGTATAGAGACCAATTCTCACTTGTAACTAGTTGCTTATTAGCATGCCTATTATTAACATATTGGCTGTTTATTAGTACTTATAAAGCACATACTCTGCGTGACCATATTCTACATCCCTAATCCCAATACCTAAACTTAACAACTACTGTACAAACTATTAATAAGCACCAAATTAGAAGTTTATTGAGGTAAAAATTGTAGTTAATGGTTTGTTAATAGCGAGACCCAGAAGACACAAACTACTGAAGTTGTTTGGATTACTTTTGGATTACTTTTACAGTGCCACTGAGATGATGGGAATACAAACGGACAGCTTTCTACAATTATTATAAAACTCCTTCGTGTGAAATATCACAGAAACAAATTCCACCTGCCTTGGTTGTGTGGCGATAAATAAAGATTTGTTGACGCTAATCTAATGCTAGCATTGTCACTGCGAGCAAGGAATCTTTCACCCTTTTACGCCTCCTCTTGTTGAAATGTTCTCTGATTATAAATGAGTCCAAGTGCAATTCAAGCTCATAGGATAAATAACAGCTCCTCTGGCATCAAACACATTTGAGAGAGTGTGTGAGAGAGATGTGGAGAAACGCTGTGGGCCGCTCATTAATGAAGTGAAGCAGCTTTTGCCCAAATCAAAACATCAATCTCCAAAGACCTTTCTGCTAAACAAACCTCCAAGTCAACAATTTGACAGGGAGTATCAAAGCATAACATCTCTTTCGCCTAGTCATTCAGCACAAATACTGTACATTTTCTCACTGTTGGAGATACCAGATATACACGCAAAGCCAAAATGAAAAACGTATTGATTTTGTTGTATTAAATAAAGGAAGCTGTGATTGTTTCAGCATGGGGGCAGAGCACTGCAGTTATGGCCATAACCGGCGAGCAGCAACATGTTTTGCCCGATATGCACTTGAAAACTATGACACATATCACCATCTGTAAGTGGCTGAACTCTGCACCAATTATGGAGGCGGCAGTGAGGGGGAGAGCAGCTTTCGTCTGCTTATTTCCACTCTTGTTTCCAGTTAACAAAAGAAAATGTCACACACTTTTTACCGGTCAGTTTCAAGAGCCTTCCTTGAACCCCTATGAACCCCCAATCACACCAAGGGTAAACTGACTCCAGAAAAGACACTATAACAGACCTAAGATTCATTGTCAACTGCACTGTCAGAGACGTTCTACACAATACTCTACTTATGAGATGATTTCTATCAGCAATGGCCAAAATTCAGAATTGAATGATTGGCTTACTTTCATTTTATGAGTATAAATTTGAATAGAATTGGCCAGGATACTGAATATTAAAATGGAATTACAGAAAGATGAATTTACTGAATTCTAACTCAAACTTATTCAACAGTCACAAAACAGAGGGATTTCATTACTCAAACAAGTTCTGCAGCACATCATAATTACATTATTAATTTTGAGAAATTATGCCCATTTATTCCTATTTATACAGACTTATTTCCGTAAGTTCAATATTGTCAAAAGATCAAAACAAGTCATCAAAACAAGTTTTAATTCTGAAACAACAAATGTCTTCCACAATATGATATATTCAATATAATAATATTAAATAATTTATCTACACTATCGTTCAAAAGTTTTTGTTTTAAAGTCTCTTTTGCTCACCAAGGATGTTTTTATTTGATCAAAATAGAGTTTTTTTTTCATAAAATACTGGTAAATGTAGTGTTCATTGTCCAAAAAAAATAAAGTTTATTAAAAACAGTTTATCAAATGCAGTGAAATACATATTTAAGCATAAGCATATTTATATAATACAACACTAATTTCTATAGGTGCCATTTCAAACATTGTTTTTAATAATATCTGTACTGTTCTATAATATTTAAAAGGAAAGGGAAGAAAACATGCTCCTTTTATGCTGATAATCTCTGTGAAAAAAAAGAAAAGAAAATCAATTCAAGTTTCAATGTTACTACTATTTATATGTATTGTAAATTGGAGAGCAGGAAAACACAAAACACACAGATGATTATCTGCATAAGCACCACAATACAATATATTAAAGGGTTAGTTCACCCCAAAATGAAAATTATGTCATTAATTACTCACCCTAATGTCGTTCCAAACCCGTAAGACCTTCGTTCATCTTCGGAACACAAATTAAGATATTTTTGATTGAATCGGAGAGCTATCTGACCCTCTATAGACAGCAACACAACTGAAATGTTCCCAGGTCCAGAAACATAGTAAATACATCGGTAAAACAGGTCCATGTGACATCAGTGGCTCAACTTCAGTTTTGTGACGCTATGAGAATACTTTTTTTTGCGCAAAGAAACCAAAAATAACAATTTACTCAACCATTCTTCTCCCCCGAGTTACGTCTTCCTCCATTTTAGAGAGTATCACAATACATGTGCATGCTTTCCCCTAAGCATAAACAAAGCTTATTACGCAGATTATACGTTAATGCGCGCTTTCCCCCCCGAACGTAAATAACGCTGATTACGTCAAATACGTTCTTGGGTACTCTCCAAAATGGCAGAAGACGTAACTCGGGGGAGAAGAATTGTTGTAAATTATGTTATTTTTGTTTTCTTTGCGCAAAAAAGTACTCTCGTAGCGTCGCAAAACTGAAACTGAGCCACTGATGTCACATGGACCTGTTTTACTGATGTATTTACTTTGTTTCTGGACCTGGGAACATTTCAGTTGCTTTGCTCTCTATGCAGAGTCAGATAGCTCTCCGATTCCATCAAAAATATCTTCATTTGTGTTCTGAAGATGAACGAAGGTCTTACGGGTTTGGAACGACATGAGGGTGAGTAACTAATGACATAATTTTCATTTTGGGGTGAACTAACCCTTTAAGAACATAAATGTTAAGCACTTTACCAGGTTGCCAACAATAGGTAGCTTTGTAAACAAATCTAATTCTAATTGTAACATGCTGTAATATGATAAAAATCTGTGTGCACTGAAGTAGAACGTTTTTGTGAGGTTTATCAACAGCCTTTCATCATATTTCCCTATGCTGTGGTGCATGTAATCTTGCAAAGCAGTCACAGCATACAAAAGCATGACAAGATGGTTTCTAAAAGTCTACTTCTGAGCTAAAGACGTGCTTCATTTAGAAGCTGTGGGAGAGGCAGAAATGCTTTATAGGGAGATTGGTTTCTAAGCACAGATTTACAGAGGTTGTTAAATTATGCAAGCCTGCTGAACACAGGCTCATCTCATCAGCAGAACAGTCTGCCTCAGCGCACATGATGGCTACCATATGGTACCCAGCTCTAGAGGTGGGCAAGAAGAATGTTCTTTACACAGCGAATCTAGCACCGAGCCCTCCACTGCGGGTAAAACAGACTTCAAACTGCGGCGGAGACTGCACCAGCCCTGAGGAGGACTGCATCTGTTGCATCTGATAGAAACATCACTATTTCCCACACTTAGTAATGAGGATCCTACACATTAAAGTAAGAGCCAGAAAATTACATGTCACTAGCGATTCAGAAACATGGACTATTTCACACAAATGAGTACAAGTCATACTTGTGAGGTTCATACTGCTATGCATGGCACTGTAATGAAGTACATGAAGTTATTTAGAAGTGGAGCAAGGGAATATCAATGTTACAGAAGTGCACTCAAATCTTGTTCAAGCGTCTAAACAAACTGATGAAAATGCTGCTCGAAACAAAAGACAGCTGTCTAGCTGCATAGTCAGCCAATGACTAAACAGAGAGTGTTTGAGTACTAAGGCTGCCAAACAGACTTTCAAAGCCACGTCATGTGATAATCTACAATACATTCAAGAGAATATCCATCCATCCTTCCTGCTAGGTATTTATGTTCAAATGTCCATCAACTTCCTTTATTTGTAAAAGAGCAGCCTGTACATTTTTCTAAATAACTCCTTTTGTGTTCCATGAAAAGATAACAAAGTGACATGTGAGTTAAAGGGATAGTTCACCCAAAAATGAAAATTCTGTCATTAATTACTCACCCTCATGTCGTTCCAAACCTGTAAGACCTTCGTTCATCTTCGGAACACAAATTAAGATATTTTTGATTAAATCCGAGAGCTTTCTGACACTGCAGGGGAACTACCACGTTCAAGGCCCAGAAACGTAGAAAGGACATCGTTAAAATAGTCCATGTGACTTCAGTGATTCAACCGTAATTTTATGAGAATATTTTTTGTGCGCAGAAAACAAAAAAATAATGATTTTATTCAACAATTCTTCTCCTTTATGTCACCGTCTGCCACCATTTGCATGTCGTGGTACTCTTGTGAACTAATGTCACATAGAACTGTTTTAACGAAGTCCTTACTATGTTTCTGGGCCTGGGAACATTTCAGTTACATTCCTGTCTATGGGAGGGTTAGAGAGCTCTCGGATTTCATCAAAAACATCTTAATTTGTGTTCCAAAGATGAACGAAGGTCTTACAGGTTTGGAACGACATGAGGGTGAGTAATTGATGACAGAATTTTCATTTTTGGGTGAACTATCCTTTTAATACATGATGACATCCCTATAAAACAATAGCTAAACCCATCAGACTCTTGTTTAAGGTGGTTTTTGGCACTAATGTGGCCAGTTCCTGCACAGTTCAATTTACAGGTCAGTAGTAATACACAGCATAGGGACGACATCCCTTCACACACAACCTCCTCCCGCTTCTGTCACAGTGGCTTATCATCTGTACAGCATGAGGAGGCGAGATAAGAATATCAATCTCATCTCTGTCGAGTGACTCACTGTGGGGAACAGTGCAAGAGGAAACATCTGGAGAAGGTCGCGCATAATCCCGTCTCCCATTGGCGCGGCTGACTGCAGACAATCACAGGGCAAAGAAAGTCAAAATCATCAGCATTTATTGGCATAATGAGATGGAACGCTCTTCGATTGACGTGTGGTAAGCTGTAACACTGCTTAAATAAGTTGTCCTCCCTGGAAAGAGAAAGGAAGCTAGTGCGTTGGGTTCTCACTAAAAGCTGTAAGCGACAGGAAGAAGGCACTGCAGCCCTACACCGGTGTTATGTCCTTATAAGGCGAGCATGTCAGACAGCCGATCAATAGATAAGTGGTGGAAAGACAGCTCCGGTCAGCTGTTTACTAGTCCGAAAGGGAGCTGGAATAATCTAGTGATTGTGACAGGCCTCTCCGAGCCTGTAATACCTGAAAGTCTAAATAATGAATGAATGCAGAGTGCTGCCCTGCTCTTTGACTCACGGCAGAAAGCCGAACTGGGGAAAGTGAGGATTGCTTGTTAAAGGTAGAGGCCAGACAGCCAGAGACAGATTATCAAAGACACATAACAAGCCAAAGCTCACAAGGAACGTGGCATGTTAACAAAGTTTCCTTACCTAGTCCTGCTCCAAACAATTTACTTAAAGAGAATCCAACATCAAAGCCTACTTCAGACATGTGATCTGATCTGATACAAAAGAATGCATCTGATGTGACAATGCTGAAATGTCAATTATAGTGTTGATAGTGCACAACCTGATTTTTTAGGAAAATGTTTGCCAGTCTTGAATTACACTTTGAATGTTTTGAGCATGGCGCTACAGACCATAAACTCGACTAATAAGGTTTTCGATTGTTCTTGGACCAGTAGTTTCAACACAAAGACATTCACTCTGCTTTTCTTACACTCCCTGACTTACTCTCCAGCCCTTAGAATAGAAAAATCACCCGGAAATCAGAGAATATGTATGAGACATAAAAATGATAATAAATGTTAACATTTATAAATTGTTTGTCTAATATCAAGAACAAAATGTGATTATCCCATTTGGAGGTCAAAAGTTTGTCAGTCAATGTCCTAGACAGTGATTGGATTTAGGGATGTACTACATTCTAGCCATCAAACATTTTTGGCCAAAAATCTCACTACTGGAGATGGACAATGGGCTGAACATCTGAAAAGAAAAACTGCTACTTTAAAAAAAATAAATAAATAAAAAATTACAAGGACAAAAACAGACATGAAACAATGCCAGTTTAATGACATTTAATGTAAACACTGAGTGTTGATAGATGATTTATGAGTGCAAAAGAGGTGATGTATGCAGCCGTTGAGACACATGCACTTCACTGAGTCTTGTGGATACATTTTCTATTGTCTAGAGAAGCATAATGTGGACAGAATTCCAGCACAATTGCAAATTAAGGGTTCCCAGTTGTGCATTAAAATTCTCATTTTAATACTGATTCATTTATAATGATAGTAATAATTTTGTGTACACATGTAGCATGTGGAAGTCACAAATAGTGAAAGGTTATTTAAAACAAATGTCATGTAACATGGAAAGTGGAAATATCTCTAAACCCTCTGTTTCAAAATGCTCATTTAAAATGGTCAGTATTTTCAGTTTCAGCCCATCCTGAAGCTTCAATTTTGGACAAGAATTTTCATTTTGATCCATCACTAAATAAAGAGCAAATGAGATAGTTGTGCTGCAACACCAAATTAGAGAGTTGTGCTGCAACACCAAGGTCATGGGTTTGATTCCCAAGGAATGTATTAACTGATAAAATGCTATATTGAATGCTGTGTCACTTTGCATAAAAGCTTCTGCCAAATGCATGAAAGCATAAAGAAAAAATGTAGTCTTCTCTAAAATTTCAGAACCAGAATAGATCCAACCAATAAATGTGCTCAGATATACCAAGATACCAAAAACTGCATTCAAAATTCAGAGACTGCAATATGAACTCCAACATTTTCCATCAAACCCTTCTGAGAACACCATTAAGTCTTCTAAGCTATAAAAGGGCATCCTCAGAGCGATACAATTTTCATCAGGGTCTCCCTCAAACTCAAACACATTCACACACACAAATCCACTGTGGCTTTGGTGGTGACTTTCTACTATACTTATGAAGAAATCTTAATCTCCACACCTTTGCAAAGTGGGCTGATTCAAAACCCGCCAGCTGCACAGCCTCTCTGCCAAGACTACAGAGCGGCCGTTTGCAAAATGTTAACAGTGAGAGTTCATCTCCCCAAAAGATTGGAGGGGGCATTAGCCAAGGCAAACTCTGCCTTTAGCGAAGGGGTATTTTGAGTCCTGTTAAACAGTGGGTCCATAAGAGTTGTTAGTAGGCACTTAACCATCTGTACACACAGCAGCAAAAGAATGCATTTGAATATTTTTCACGCACACTGCCTCATCTGCATACTGACCTCTAGAAACCAGTGTGTCCTCTGCAGCCCATTCCAGCACACACAGCACATTTATAATATCATTTCCCTTTAAAGCGAGACCCATCTGGGAACAAGCTGTTGCAAATGTACTCATAGACGAATGTACCTTCTATTTGCTATTCTTTCATTTTTTGCAGATGCGGTCTAATTCGGACTCAAACAATGCCCTTTCTCATGTACAAAGCACATCATTAATGAAAAACTATCACCAAGATTGAACAATATGTGTACTTTAGTGAGATAAAGACTGGCAGAGTTGCACATGCTCAAGCAACAGTATTTAACACAACACTTGTACAAAATGTCCTAACTAGATGACGGTGAAAGGAGGAGAGGAGAGGTCACAAAAAGACGGTCTGCGCTAATGGGCATGTTTTTCTGCAAAGAACACAAATCTACAGCAATCAGGAAGAGTATTTACACAGACACTTGTTAGCACCTTTGTGCTGTCTCGCTGTGAGAGACGAACTATTTAAAGGATGAGGAGATTGTGTTTGTTCATATTTTAGCTTCGAGGCTGAAGTACGTTCAGTAAACTGCACTTAATGAAGATTGCATTAACCGGTGAAATGGTAATGAGTTGAATGTTAACCGTGCTGAAAATGCAAAATGTCTCTCTAGGCAGCTTAAATATATTCCGTTGGGGATATTTCAGGCGTTCAATAAAAATGGATGTTTAAAGGCCCTAAATGAAACAGTTTACATGAGCGATTATCTGAATCATGATGCCTGCGATCATAAGACCCTAATGATTCTCATTACTTGCTTCTCACTGATGATCCACCATATGGCGGTGGAAGCCCACAGAGAAACTATTTCCCTACTGGGAGCGCACATCTCACCTGATTCTTCAGGTCTAGTTTGGGGCATGGCCGTCCGCCGTTGAACGGCTTCTCCCTTAACCATTTGGACCTGATTTTCAGCCCGCTGCCACAGGAGGCGCTGCAGGCTGACCACGGCGACCAGTCGCTCAGCTTGCAGTCCAGAGGACAGGGTATGTGGCAGACCTCTTCCACCAGACCTGCGAAAGAGCATGTCGAGCAATCAGAGCGGCCGAGCCCCTGCCATTCAGCATCACGCTAACAACGTTAGCGGAAACACCTGGTGCTGGTGCTGAGACCTCCGTCTAATTTACACTGACAGTTCAGGGCACCCCACAGCTTCCTATTTGACTAATGACTGCTTGCCTTCCCAGCGGAGTAAAAATTACTTGGCTCTTTACTGAGAGAGAGAAAGAGAGGAAAAGGAGATGGAAATGAGTAGACGAACCTGATTCACTGCAGAGGTCTGGGATAACCAGGTGAGCTTCGTGGTCCAGACAGGCCATGGCACGATAACGCAATCCCTGACCGCAGTCACGCACCTCTCGCCGACCCCTCCAACCCTGGAGGGATCCTTGGGCCGGGGTCTCCGATAGGATACAAGATGACCAATTACCATACGGCTGAGAAACAAACTCCTCACACGGACAGGGCTCGGATTCCACCAGAGGGTGCAAGTCTTCCTGCTGACAGCGGTCTTGTTTCCGGCTCCGACCTGAAAACGGATGGAGAGTAGGGTTGGGCGATGTCTACCAAATTGGCATTGGAAGATGTCTACAGTGAAACATTGTGATGGACAATGACATCAGGGGGTGGGGTTAGGGGTGTGCCCGAAGCGTGAATCCGTATGCAGAAATGCACTGAAAACAAATAGCGCTTTCTACGGAGCCATTAAAGGTACATGGTTAGCAGCTTGGTACAGTAGCAGCCTGTTACATTACTGTACATGAAAGTTCACTTATCACATACACAGAGTAAGGAGAGATGACTGATAGGACAATGGCGAATGATTTGCAGATACTGAGTACCACTGACAAACATCTAATCTTGTAAAATGTATGATACTGCTTCTCCGTAGTATAGAGTCCGTGTGATCGCGAATCTCGAAAGTGAAATTAAAATAAGAGTGCACATTCGAAAGCAGTTTCAGTGCCCTGCCTGCATACTAGTAGTGGTTCTCTGATGCCCGCAATTTAATTATAATTACCCAACGATATAACTGCGAGAGAAAGTATTTAATTTTTTTTTCATCCTCCCATCTCGTAGGCTATTTATTCCCCTTAGGGGTTCCGTAGTATACTTAATTTCCTTTCCGAATACGGAATTGGGATGCGGCGGATTGCGGAAGAGGGGGTGGGGGGGGGGGAAGGAATCACGATGCCGGCTCAACATCGTGATGTCTGTCAGCCATCGGCCCAACCCTTATGGAGAGCCAGAAAGAAAGATGGAAAAAGAGAGGGGAAGCAATAAATAACAGAGACTAGTCATCTGAATTTTAGGTGCCATTTGGATGAAACATTCAGACAGCACTCTGGGAGCTCATGTGTGTAATATACTTATCTGTCTTTGAAAATTATTAAAATATTAATGATGTCTGGATAACTGGACCATTATTCATTCTGCTGTCAGCTGTGGACTGCTAAGTTGCACTGCAAACATCCCCAGGGAACGATTAGAGAACTATTCTGAGTAGACTGAAATGGAAACGCTTAGTGACAAGAGCAGGAGTCACAGAATAACGTTAAGCAAACATGCCGCTTTTTCAGCACACTATATATGATGGAGCAGATGTGTCCAATCCTGCAGAGTTCAGCTCCAACTTTAGTTAAACACAACTGAAGCATCTAATCAAGGTCTTCAGGGTTACTAGAAACATCCAGGCAGGACACTAGCACACTGCAACGTTGCGGTATGTATTTTGTCTTCAAAGGATATCTGATCAGAGCTCAAATTATGCTAGGACTTTTGGGGGGAACCAACACTGCTCAACATTAAAGCTTATTAAAGCTTTAAGAGCAGCACACTCACTACATGATGTTACCATGCGTACCTGGTGCTATGCTGTCACACAGAAGTGGTGTCTGATTTTGATTCCCAGGGAATGCATGAACTGATAAAAATCACCAGTAACACTTTAGTATAAGGACTAATTCTCACTATTAACTAGTTGCTTATTAGCATGCCTATTATTAACACATTGGCTGTTTATTGGTGCTTATAAAGCACATATTCTGCATGACCATTTTTCTACATCCCTAATCCTACCCAATACCTAAATTTAAGAACTACCTTACTAATAATAAGCAGCAAATTAGGAGTTTATTGAGGCAAAAGTCATAGTTAATGGTTTGTTAATGGCACAAATTGGACCTTAAAATAAAGTGTGACCAAATCGCCTATTTTAAATATACTGCAAGTTGCTTTGGATAGATGCTTATGTTAAATGCTTAAAATATTACTTTTAACACTTGACACTTTAACCAAAGCAACATACAAAAGAGGAAAACAAGCAATTTGTCAAAAAGCCAACAATAATCGGTAATACACAATGCCAGGTTTATTAGATAAATACTGTAGATTAGGAAGAAAGCTAGAATTACTCACCCTTATATCTTTCCAACTCCACAATACTTTGTTCATCTTCAAAACACAAAGACATTTCTAATGAAACCTGAGAGATTTCTGTCCCTCCATTGAAAGTCCATTCACCAAAAACTATGACACATCAAATTTCCACTTTGGCTGTTTCTCATAGAAACACTGATCAAGGCACATACATAAAGCTCATCAAATATGCTAAACAGAAACTGAACCTTAATTGCTTGCAAGAACAAGCCTCACTGGTTCTTGCTGAAGCTCAAATGTGCTTGCATGACACTTTCAAAGGAGGGACTGAAATCTCTCAGGTTTCATTAAAATATCTTCAATTGTGTTTTGAAGATGAAAGAAAGTCTCATGGGTTTGTAACAACATGAGGGCGAGTAAATGATGACAAAATTTTCATTTTTAGGTGAACAAATAACCCCTTAACTTTTATAGTGCTAGTAAGTCTTAAACTTACCCACTTGTATGTTATAAATGTTTAGTACAAAGGTTAACCTGAGGTAATGTACTGCATAACTCAAGATTATGAGCAATTACCAAAAAAAAAAAAAAAAAAAAAAAAAATCTTATAATGCGAAGACCAGAATGGTGCCAGTCTCCATGGCTCACGGAGACCCAGATTCGGGTCAGATCTGGGTTAAGCTCCAATCAAACCCACCCCCTCTCTCACTCCTGTCTACACTCAAGTGTGTTTCACTGATGAAAAATTTAAATACATAAATAATAAATTAAAAATTCAACATATAAACAAGATAAAGAAGGAGCAATCATTTGACAAGCGTGTTTAGCAAGTCATTGAAGCACATTTATTTATTTATTTATTTTTCTTGGGGAGTCCCTTAAGTCTTATAGGAATGTGGGACTGAGAACTGAACCAACCAAAAGTGTCTTCCTTTCTCTCTCCCACATTCTTTATTTTTAAATATACAAACATAGACCCACAGCACTCTCATGTTCAGGGGACCATATACATCTAATTTATCTAATGAGGAGAGAAATTAATAGATTTCACATCATAAAGGCTTCTGTTTAAGAGGCTATTAGTTCCTCTTTGCACACTTCACTTCCTGGAACATTTCAAATTAGTCATGTCCATTAGACATGATGAATATTATTAGGTTATATAAATAAAAGGATTTGTCCATGAGTAGTGATGCTCCATTTTAGACATGCTGTCACCAACACTACAGACCAGCGTTCAACAGGGTCCTCAAACCTGTTAAGCATAATTACATCAGCCTGTCAGACCTGTGGGCCGCACTGGACAATTATGCATGGTCAAGCTGAAGATCTGTGAAATATGATGTTTTGATGTACTGGATTCAGAAGCTTTTTGCGTTTTGTTGTTTGACTGAAGGATGCTGCTGGGTTGCATCAATGAGATCGGTGTGGTTTTGCTGACAGCTAAATCTTTTAAGATAATGCTGATGAAAGATCATCATCAATCATGATGCAATACTCAGTGGATTCAGTCAATCTCTGGTCGAGTCAAAAGCTAAATTAGACCATCCCAGAGAATATATTAGACAGCTTTGCGCTTGTGTTTTAAATTAGCTGCACAGAGGGTCAAAGAAGAAAACCAGGAGTACTTGTTCCTGGGATTTATTTTTCATATATCTATATATAGGATACAGATTCAATAACAGTTCTTTATTGATTAATAGTTCATTAATAGTTCAATAGATAGTTAATGATTAAGTCTGTCAATTTTCAACCAACTTTGTATTCCAAATATGTTTTTAGTATATGTAAATGAACAATGCGTATTCTTTCTCCATGTTACCTGCACTCAGATATTCCTGTTTATTTGTCAGCAAAAGTTTGCCGGATGATGCAAAATGTGTCATTTTGCATCATCCGCCAGACTTTTGACAGCTCCAGGGCTTTTGTTAAAAGTACAGATCGAAATTCTGGATTTTGTATTCCTGCCCACAGACAGTTGGATCCAGAATTAAAAGAGCATTATGTGTGTTGAAATGTTTGGCAAATGGAATGCCACAGCCAATTTCTCTGTTTTCTCTACATTGCACTGATTTAAAAAAAAAAAGAAAAAAAAAAGAAAAAAAAAAGGTATTTCTACTGCATAGATAGCCAAGTTTGCCAGTAGTGAATTCCCCCTTAATTAATGAGCATAATTACTTTTTAGACACAATATTGCCAATGAGAACAGTTCCACATCAAGCCAAAGCAGAATTGTTGACTGCAGTGGCAGACAGTAACAAAGTATTTTTGGTCCCACTTTATATTAGGTGGCCTTAACTACTATGTACTTACATCAAAAAATAAGTACAATGTACTTATTGTGGTCATATTGTATTGCAAAACACTTTTGCTGCTATTGAGGTGGGATATGGGTAAGGTTAGGCACAGGTTTGGTGGTATGGGTAGGTTTAAGTGTGGGTTAAGGTGTAATGGCTGGGTCAACAGTGTAATTATAAATGTAATTACAGAAATTAATTACAGATGTAACTACATATAGGTATTTTTAAAAATATAAGAACAATGTAAAAACATGTATATACACAATAAGTGCATTGTTTCAAATGATTAATTTAAATGTAAGTACATAGTTGTTAAGGCCACCTAATATAAAGTGGGACGATATTTTTTCATTGTTACTGTACTGAAGTACATTTTTGAAGTATCTGTACTTTGTTGGAGTATTTTCATTTTGAGAAACGTTTACTTCACTACATTCCAAAGCATAATATCAGACCTTTCACACATCACACACAATATAAAAGTATAAGTTTAAATTACAAAATACACATTGATCAATCAGTAATTTTTACTTTAAAAACTTAAGTGCATTAAAAATCAAATACTTTTGTACTTTTACTAGAGTACTTAATACTTTTATTGGGGTATCTGAGGTATCTTTTACTCAAGTACTTGATATGTGTACTTCATCCACCACTGGTTGAGTGTCCCTGAGCAACACACAAAAGAGCTGAACCCGAATAAATCCGTATAGAATAAATCCTGTTTATGAACAAATTGGCTGAATAATTCATTGACTCACTCATAAACAGTAACTTGTTTTATTTCTGAACGAAACATATGGTTTAAAAAAATCTGTCCTCATAAATATTCTATCTAACTGTTAGTATCCATCTATCAGGAGGAGGCCTCTATATACAGTATACAGGGAGAGAGTGAGATGGACACATAGACAGAGGTAGAGGCAAAGAGAAACTCACACCCTCACTGGTGTCCAGAAGTTTCCTGAGAAGTGTTTGCCAGGCTCCATCTGTTTTTGGTGTACAGAGGCGGTCAGAGATAGAAAACAGCTCTAACAGTGTGAAATCTCTGTCAGTACACTGCAGCCTCACTGACAATCTGCTCTCTGATTTTACTGCATGTGTGAGAGTGTGTGCTTATGTATATAAAACACACACACACTTTCCACAGTGACGATTCATTATTGATGACGCCTCCAGAAACCAACACCTGCTGGATATTGTGCATTCAATTAAGCAAGAAGCACAAACTTAGCTTGCAATTTTCAGACTTCATTTCTGTCTTTTTTTTTTTTGATACTCTTGAATTTCTAGGTTGAAATCTGACATCTTAGCTTGTGATCACCTTTGATGTGGGATTTCCTAAAAGTATGAGGTGAAGAAAGCCTTTGAAAGTTTATCTGACATGGTGAATACGTCACATTGTGAGACGTGCAGGATCTTAATGAGAACCAATCACCAATAAGAGAGCCAATAATGAGATTTTTTATGCGAACAAACTAACTAAAGGAGAAAGCACTGCAGTAATTCCCCAACAGACAGCTCCAAATCTGTCTGTAGAGCAGTTCACAGCAGGTCTCTGATCTCTGATGATAGACAGGACTGTCAAAATATGTTGGGTAGGTGCAGTAACGCTAAAGGAAAGAAGAGGAGGATAGTTAATTAAATAATTAATGTCAATTCTCCTCAATGGTACTGACTTGAGCACTGAACTTAAAGTTTTTTTTTTTTCTAGCTTTAGCTGATTATGCTCAGCTAAGAAATATACTAAAGCTGACTTGTCTGTCAGCTTACTCCCTTTGTTAAAATGATATTCCTCAAGTGCTACTACAATTGTGACACTCTAGAATCAATTGTATATCTTGGCACTAGCTCTCAAAGGATTTTACAAATACGCCACTAATTTGTACCCGACCTTGTCAGGATATAAACAAGCTTATCGACTTGCCATGGTATAAGGATTTAGCTTATTCACTGTCGCAGTATTTGTTTTGTTATGTGACTTTTCCATTCTAAACACTAAACAAACATCCTGCTGACTGTAAGAAATGAATATAATTAACCTTGTTCTTACATTTCCCGAGGGAAGTGACAACTATTTGTTAAAACATGCCAGAATACATCGACACATATATACAGTACCTACATGATAATTTAAAGTACTTTTTTCACACTTTATTTTAAGGTCCAGTTCTCGCTATTAACAAACCATTAACTACAACTTTTGCCTCAATAGACACCTAATTTGCTGCTTATTAATAGTTAGTAAGGTAATTGTTAAGTTTAGGTATTAGGGATGTAGAATATGTTCATGCAGAATATTTGCTTTATAAATATTAATAAACAGCCAATATGTTATTAATAGGCATGCTAATAAGCAACTAGTTAATAGTGAGAATTGGTCCCTATACTACAGTTACCCTCTTTTCTTTTTTATATATTTTTATATTTAAGAAAAAATAAACAGAATCAAATCTTTAGCATAGTAAAACCATGTACAACCTTAAAATTTGCTGTTCAAACATTTTTTTTTTTTTTTACACATGATCAGATGTATTAATAATAACAAAATATTATCCAGTATTTTCCAGTGAGACAAACTAATTTATACTATACATTTATACTTTTAGTTCTTATTCATGTTTTATTGTATTTATTTTTCTACATTATTATACATTATTTTGTACATACATTTTCACCTTTTTTATTTATAAAAACATGCATTCTACATTTAAAAATATAAGTGAAATAAATTTGAAAGTAAAAAAAAATAGAGAAAATAAATAAATATGGAATAAATAAATGGTATTGGTATAAGTGTCATTGGAAAATGTCTCATTAGAAAATGAGATGTATTTCTTTCTATCTACACTTTTTGAATTGTTTATTTGTTTGTTTGTTTAAAAAATATTTATTTATTTCTCCATAATAGGGGTGGCTATTATGACCAAAATCTTTTCATGACACAAGTAATTATATTTAATGATAAAGAAATACATATAACAAGACAGTTATTTTTGCAGCAGGTATATTAGGCTGCTGTCACTTTAAGACATCATGCATGGATTCAATATATTGATACATATCCATTTTTCCCCAACTTTTTACATTTACTTAGGATACAACCGACTGTGTTTCTCACCAAACAGATATATTTTTTGCGTGAATTTGACTGTTCAAGTAAAATAAGCCGCAAAAGAGAAGTCTAGTTAAAGTTACAGCCTCTTGGATCAACCAGGAATTGCATAGTTTGCTAAAGGGTACCATAGTTAATGCATTAACCCTTTGTTTACCAGCCTCACGGCATTTTCCCATTAGTGTAATTAGCACATAAGGTGTGAAGCTATCATAATACATTTTACATATTCACAACTTTGTGAATCACCTTTTTAGTTTTCTCAATGGATCTCACCTGTTAGTGTGCGTTTGCGGGTACGTCGGCTTCCACAGCCAGAGCATTCAGAGAATTTAGACCAGGCACTGAAGGTGCAGTCATCCCTGCACGGCACCCAGCAGCTCCTGAAGCGTGACGGCATCGGCCCGGCCCACCGGAGACACTCTGACACTGCTGCCATCTCATCATACTCATCCACACAGCTCACTCCTGAGAGGACACACAATTGAACACATCTTTAATACAACAGCACATTTGCAGTTATTGATGCTTACTTAAATAATGTAATAAACACTGTTTATACTGTAAGTCATTCTGCACATCAGTCAACACCAATCCAATCAGCCTCATTTATGGACAAAATATGTGACATGACCATTCCTCAGACATTAACGTGAATGCAAATTCATGGAAATGTATTCGCAGTCAAACTGTGCACTGAATGGTCACTAAAAGCCATTAACTTTTCCCCTTAACTTTTTCTTCTGCTCTGATTTCAGATCCTCTCGCATGAAAATAGTCCTCCTCTGCATCGCCACCACTGAGGGACGATAAATGA
The DNA here is from genome assembly GCA_039654775.1 of Spinibarbus caldwelli. Taxonomy (NCBI): domain Eukaryota; kingdom Metazoa; phylum Chordata; class Actinopteri; order Cypriniformes; family Cyprinidae; genus Spinibarbus; species Spinibarbus caldwelli. Next base: position 21,833,511 of record CM077232.1, read on the forward strand.
TATGCTTGGCAAATGTGAAGCCGTCTGTTACCTTTTCAGCACACTGCATCCATTCCACCCACAAGGCAAAATATTCCTTGCAGACAGCAGAGATTGTGCCGAGGACTTTTCGCTCACTGACTTAAATTCGCCACTCTGCCTTACATGATGACATGTTTTGACACAGTCCTCCACAGCATGGCTGACTTCCACTCAGCTGAGGCTTTTCATAGGAGCACAGTTAACACATAGCTGTAATGATGGCACTTGAAGGAAACTTTTCAGACTAAATAGTAGCTTTTATTATTGGTTGAGCTCACATTGTTTACACAGAATATCACTGAAAACGACTAAAAACACATTAATTGCTCAATTGACCAAGACATTACGCAATATTTAATGTTTATGTGGCAACAACAATACTGTATATGTAAAAAAAGGATAATTATTATTACATTATTTGAATTATGTATATACAGTAGTATGTATGTAGACTATTTACATTGCCAAGCAACTGCATTAACATATAACTCAATTGATAGGAGGTCACATGTTTACACACATTTTATTGTACATATTTTATCAATAGCATTACTAAGATGATCTCAAACAAACTTATGTTTTTTTAAGCTAAGCGTAATACACTTGAAAATGCAAATTCACCTGAATACAAACGTCACTGCAGGATTTGACATTGTTTTTGTACACTACTGTTCAAAAGTTTGGGGTTGGAATGAATCTTATGTTCACCAAGTCTTCATTTATTTTTGAACGGTAGTGTAATAAAGAGATCTGTCTGTATTTTTATTCCTCACCAGCGATCTAGTGACTACTTACAAGGTGTCTTGCAGTTCTATTCCAAACTAATCAAATCATCCAAACCGACTGATGAACAGAAATACATTTAACCATGTTAACTAACATACTGTGAAAACAGTAAATAGAATCGCAATTATACAAGTGTTTTGTATTATAAACCTGCAAACTGAGGATAACAACACTACATCCTGAAATATTAAAGGAATGCGGTGGATAGATGCAGACAAAGAAACAAATTAAGGTAAGGTAAACGGTGTCATTAAATTGTCAAATTTACATTTCTCATCTCTCACAATGGTACGTTGTTAAAATTTCTCATGCTCTTGGGCTCATTATAAAAGTTTCTCTCTTCTAATTAAAACTTTATATTTCCAAGCTAGAAGACCTGTATGTCAGTCTATAGCTGGATGAGCTTCCGGCAAAAAAGGCTGAGTGTCGTAGCATAGTGATTTTGTAAACCAATAAGTTTTTGGATGTATAGGGAAAATTCTTGTTTATATTAATACCATTGAACCTTTTTATTTTATAATATAATGTAACTATTATATTATATTTGTTATATATTAAAATCATTTTATTGATTTAAATATTTAATTCAATAATTTAATTAAATAAATTGCAATTGTTTAATTATTAAAACACAATATATTCAGTTTAGTTCCCCCTTTAAAAACAGTGTAATAAGAGTAATACTAAATGCATTTAGAAAAAGTACTAAAGTGTTACCATGTTTTTTTGGGTGTGATTCCATGACAATACTACGGTTTCTTGGACATGTCTCATGGTGTTTTTTGATGTACCATATTTTACTGTTTGATACCATGACTGAACAATAGTACCTCCACAGTACTTTTATCAGTGTAAGAAAAATAAACAAACAAGAAATAAAAAAATGCAAATAATACAGATATAGACTTTTTAATTTCTTTTACCAGCTCACTTCAAAAAGAGTAACTTAAAAAAAAAAAAAAAAAAATACATAACATTTGCACTTTATTGCACACACAAATAAAATTCTTATAGTTATTTCAGCTACAGTGAGCCTTCATGCCCAGAGTTTGTTTTTTGGTCATTATTTAGTAGGTGTTCTCTCTCCACTGCGTCTGCCACATTGATAATTAATAATGTATTGATTCAGATCTGTAGGAAATAAAATTCCAACCCTTGCAGATTTGCGCCAGGCAGTCTCCGAACAGAGGGATCGATACAGAGTATGAATGTAGAACAAAGACCTTGTGCATGTTGAAGTGCCACTTTAAGAGCCTGAAATCACATCTGACTCAAATCCACATGAACGCCACCTTCCCCAGGGCAATGTGATGCTGTTATCTCTGAAAATGAGCCTCTGATGTCTTTGAAGAGGCATACATGTACACATATGCCTTTAACACATCTTATTGATTCCTATTTGAATTTCAAATGTTGCTCTCTGACCAAAGCGTTTGCCCTCTCCACTTCAGAGTGACGTGGGTGGAGATAGTATATAGACGTAGGATGGTGTTTTAACAAAACATCATAGTTTGCTTTTGTTTCTAAAGCCATAAAAATTACATATTCAGATTATGATTGCAAAGGCATTTTATCTGTATTTTCACACTCGCCCACAGTTAGCTCGACAGTATATGCATGATTACTGCAAAATCAATCTTACTGTATGGTTGATTATTAAATATTTAAACAGATGATAATAAACAAATACTCTGCCATTTGAAGGTTTAGGGTTATATAAATATATTTTTATTCTTTTTGTTTTTGCTCAAAAGTGACAGTTAAGACATTTGTAACGTTACAAAAGATTTCGATTTCAGATAAATGTTGTGCTTTTGAACATTCTATTCATCAAAGAATAGTGAAAAAAGTGTCAGTTTCCACAATAATACTAAGCAGCACATCTGTTTTAACATTGATAATAAATAAAAATGTTTCTTGAGAACTAAATCAGAATATTAGAATGATTTCTGAACGATCATGTGACACTGAAGACTGGAATAATGACTGCTGAAAATTCAGCTTCGCCATCACAGGAATAAATTACATTTTAAAAAACACGAAAATAGAAAACAGATATTTTAAACTGTAATAATCTTCACAATATTACTGTTTTTACTGTATTTTTGATCAAATAAATGCATAATTGGTGAGCATTGAAGAGACTTCTTTCAAAAACATTTAAAAAAATCTTACCCAGAAAATCCCAAACTTTTGAACGCTAGGATATATAACATGAAATACTCATATGAGTTCAAATTATTATATTATAATAAAGCTGCTGGTGGTCATTATACTAAAATATCGATTGATGCAACCCATCAGAACCAAGAGAACTGTGCAGCATATTATGTACCTAAAATGACATTGTGCACAGGATTGAATATTGATTCTGAGCATTTTGCCCTTCAGATTCAAATGTTAAATGTGAGTTTTGAGATGAGATACTTATCTTTTTTACTCTTTAGAATTTCATATGCCTCCCAGGGTAGACATCAGTTTCCCCCTCCTCTGTGTCTACTAGCTTCCTTTTCTTCCTCACACTCGTTTCCAGTTCCCGCAGTGCCCCAGAGACAGAAAGTTTGACTGTAGTGACATTCTGATTGGAGCACCCAGGCTGCCCATTTTTAGCACAATTATTTCCCCTCTCTCCTCCATCTCTATACCACTCTCTTTCAATTTATCTCCTCTCCCTATTGTTAAAATTTTATTCTTATCTCGGCTCATGACAGGGATCAACTTAATAATGCAGCCACTTACAAAGGTGACAATGTTTGCTGACTACTCAAAAGGACACGGCAGAGAACTTTTTTTTTGGCCCTTAAAAAGACTCTGTCAGACTTACCAGCTAAGCTCCTCAGTACTCATTAATGTACTCTTTTCATTAGAGTAACCCTTTCATGTGCTCCTAAAATTAAGGTCTTGATATGTGGGAATATAAGTCCAATTAAATGACTACTGAAGCTCTTCACAACACCAACAAGCACTGTGAAAGACACTCCCACAGCCACCCCATAATAATGGGAACTGATTAACTGAGACATTTTAATCCATAATGTGAGACGAAGTTTAGTATGACTTAGTATTTGCACGTTCAGCTTGTAAACACTGACTCGGTACTTCCACCTACGTCAAGCGTGACCTTTTCAACGTAATTACGTATTACGTGAAGTCATGAACGCGCATCGCAGAACAGAGCAAGGCGAGCATTTGTGTTTATAAAGCATATACATTTTTTTTTTTAAATGACTGATCGTTTCGCTCGATAAGACCCTTATTCATCGTCCGGTATCGTTTATACCCCTTTGAAGCTGCACTGAAACTGTAATTTTGACCTTCAACAGTTTGGAGTCCATTGAAGTTCACTATATGGAGAATAATCCTGGAATGTTTTCATCAAAAACCTTAATTTCTTTTCGACTGAAGAAAGAAATACATAAACATCTTGGATGACATGGGGGTGAGTAAATTATCAGGAAATTTTAATTTGAAAGTCAACTAATCCTTTAAATACATCCGACATGGACACCAAAGAGTTACTCAATTCAAAACGTGCAAAATAAGATCCCCAATTGGAAAAATCCTCACTCAAAAAAAATGTACAAGCAGCATTTGAAAACCAAGAGTGAAACGACAAAGCAGCAGCAAAAAATCACCCTAAAAGTACGAAAGAGATGCAAATGTCTGTCAGCTAAAATTTACCACAGCAAATCCAAAAATACTCCAGTCATTGACGTGCTATATTGCAAAATACGACCCATCTGATAATACAGATTTCTGCATGTGCAGAGGGTTTTGTGGACTATGACAGGAGTGTTCGTTGTACTGTTGGTTGCTATTAGAACAAGAACACATACTAGCAACCAACTCTACAGTGACTTGGTGACCTCCATAGTGTTAAGTGCTGTCAGTGTGAGCGTTCCTGCCTACACTGAAATTCAGTCATACATTTTCAATGAGAGCTGGTGATTTGAGGCGATATGAATGACAGTGACCACTGGCAGTGGGACAAAGGTGAGTAGAGTTTAACTTTATACAAACAAGCAGCGACATAATGCCACCCTCCAGTGTGATTTCACTAGTGATCATAATATTTATATGTTGTGGATCAAGAACAGCATCTAAAACTTCGGTCATATGAATCACCTTACGTACAAGCTTACAAATGCATTATATCCTTTAAGCAATATTGACTTCATGCAGTTCTTAGGTTGGTTTGATTTTATTTACTAATTATTTAAATATTTACTAAATATGTTTAATGCCATTACATTTAACATATTTGATTCATTTGAGATTATAACTGATAATATTCTGTGTTATTTCTGATGCTGTGTTTAACTTTAATTTTTCTTCCCATTTAAAGGTTTGGGGTCAATGAAATTTTTAACAAAATTAATTAATTAACTAAATTAATACTTTTATTCAGAAAGGAAGTAATAAAATTCATAAAGTTGATAAAAAGCAAGAATAAATACAGTAGTAAACAGAATACAAAAGATTTCTATTTTAAATAAGCATGATTTCTGAAGGGTCATGTGACAATGAAGACTAGAGTAATGCTGCTGAAAATTCAGCTTTGCCATCACAGGAATAAATTATAATTTTTGAATACAATATGAAACAATTATTTTAAATTGTAATAATGTTTCACAATCTTACTTTTTACTGCATTTTTGATCACATAAATCAGCCTGGATTAACAAACTTACTGACCCCAAACTTTTGAACAGTAGTGTATTTATTTGCCTGCTACATTTTCTATATAGCTTATTTTTTAGGTGGTTAGGTTTAGAATAAGGATGGGGTTAATGGCTCCAAAATAATAGTAAAATGTAACTATTAAAAAAAATTCTAATATAATATAAAGGATTAATAAAACTTTTTAGTTTCTAAAGATGTACGTGTTATAGATGCTGTCAATACACCCCCTACTGTACATTACAGCATATGTCTAAATATACAAAAACGTACATGTAAACATTATATGTAAATAGTAATGAAATCAGAACAAACTACCAATAAGATAGCGACAGCGGTGCTCACGTGATCACCAATATACAGTACGCAGTCACTCATATCACCTTACATTTCCAACTCTCACCGAAAACTAATGACTTCTGGTCGCTCTGTCGCTGTAAATCTGTTTGCGAAAGCACAATACGTGTGAGGTTCGTGTTAGTTTTGCAGAGGTGTCTGTCTTTCTGGTTCATTTAGTGTAATTTACTGCATTGCCTTCTAGCCCTGTTATTTATTTTGGAGGATGCTGATAGAGCAAGTGTTCTCGAACACAGCAGGACTCTGCTGCTGGCTCATTTGCATCTGTGTGGCAGTGAGCGTCTGCGTGCCTGTCTCAAGCCACCACTCCACCTGAGTACGCCAAGCATAATCAAATTACACCAGCCGGGGATGCTTGCCTAAAATACAACAATAAATCATCCGGGTACATAAACAACCTGCGTAATTTTTAATCACTAGACTAAGCTAAAACAAGAGCTTATTGCAGTTGCGGTGGAGGTACTCGCTGTTAGATCTGGTGGAAAAAAAAAAGCAGGAACGAATTGGTGAACATTCGTAAATTAGCCCAGAGTTATTGTTTACTTTAATTTATGCCCTCATGTGGTGAGATCCAAGGGGAGGTCAACAGTATGTCAAGTGCTGGTTTAAATAAACCATGAAATTAAGTCTGCACACAGGCAAATGCTCGCTGCAGTTCATCTTCATGTAATCCGTATCCTAACCTTGCTGTGGGGCCACTCGTACTATAGCAGCTACTTAATGGTGGCTATTTGAATCTTCCATTGCAGGATAACATTTATGCAGACTTCTTATTTCTAATGAATGGCCTCATTAATTTTAATGAATGCACTCAATATCTGGAATAATGCTGACCTTTGACTCGGCACACAAATGTCAGCTTTCTTCCATTGTACCAATATGATATTCTGATAAAACGGGGAAGGTCAGTAAAATGTCACACTACATTGTGTCTAAATGTAATAACTTCTGGATACAATCATTTAGTTTAATTTGATCTCAATGAATTCAAGGTTTATGTGAAAAATACAGAATGTTTGAATATTAGTGAAGATGTTTGAAAAATCCATTTATTAGTCTTCCAATTTTAAGTTGTCATACTCTTTTACATTAACGCTTTATAATAGCTACAATATGCCATTACCAAATATAATATAATATTTAACGTGTATATTCAAATAGGAATATAGATATTTTCATATAAATCAAAAATTCATTATATTTTAAATTATTTGAATGGAAATAGATCTAATGACCTGAGAAGTGTTATGTAATGCACTTATGTTCATTAATAACCTATAAATTAACGTATTGATAGCTATCATATATTGAAATTTATACAAGTATTATTTGAATAGGTTTCAACATTTCTGTGAAATTCACATATTCAACTGTGATGACACATACTTCATCAGAAACTGTACTCAAATTAATACAATTAATATCTGGAATAATGGCATTTGCACAAAAATGTCAGGATATGTTTAAACTGAAACAACTATGGTGTTAAACACATTGAATTAAACATGAATTTTTGAAGTAGAAAGACTGGAATAGGATTTTCTTGTAAAACATGTTCAAATAATTGTTGTTTTATTTACGACTTTGAAAAAATGATTTTTACAGTGAAGATTACAGACAAATACACATATACAGAACAGCCCTGTAAATCAAAAATTATATGGTTATGTGACTTCACAGTTTTTTTTTTAAGCATGTCACCTGTGCCCTAAAGGCAGACTGTTCCTCTTTCATTGTCTGTGATGTTTGACACCTTTCGCTTCCATACTGTCATAATCACACCGGGGGTTGCAGCATGCCGCATTAACACTTCACACACTGTACAGTGGCAATGAACAAAGCAGAGCTCAAAGCCATGAACACAGACATATACGTATACAGTGATGCATATAGCTCAGAGGGAGAGCAAAAACGGGTGGCTATTTAGTGTACCACGTGAATCCACTCTTTTACATTAAGCAAACTTCTCTTACCTCTCATCTCTAAACCTTTACCACACGATTCACTGGCTCCTGTCATTCCCTGTTGGACAGAATCTGGAACCAGAGTACATGGATGCCATGTGTGTGTCTTCCATCTGAAAAAGAGATGAAGGTTTATAGTGATGGTTTGATGTTAGAAAAGAATTCCCTGTATTGCTGTCATGAAATACATTTTTAATGCATTTTTATAGTCCAAGACAGGCACTTGTAAATATACTAGGAATTATTTAGATAGTATGTACAAAAAATAATAAAAAATATGTATACATGTAAGCAGACATTCTAGTATAAACGCACTGCATATCAATAGTCTTATGGTTACAGTACTTAAACCTGTGTTAATCAGTCTTTTATGACACATGGAATTAAGAGCTTTTCTATTCAGGGGCTTTCACAGGAAAATTACTTTCATTCCATGTGACCCAGGTCTAGCCTTGCAAGTAAGAAAAAATGTGACTGTTGAATAAATCCTATAAACCAGTGGTAATGAAATGCTGCATTAAACAGGGTTGCTGCAGGATTTTTAAGCTCAAGTTTAAGACTTTTTAAGACCTTTTTTAAGACCTGCACAAATAAAATTAATACCATATGAGTGGGGTGGGGCAATGTCTATGGTAAACTATTAAACTGTGCAATAGCTGTAAAAAGCATGATTTACAGTTCAGATAGAAGTTTTCACAAAAACAAAACGTTTTATAAAATGATACACTTACATTTCAGCCTTTAAACCATTTTCAAGAAAATGGATGAGTCAAAAGTATTAATTAACAATTATTATCAGTAAATTATAATATTAATTAAATAACATACAAACACATTTTATAATGAATTATCTTCTTATTGATCCACCAGTTCACAGTTACAGCTCTGCGTGTTTGCAGGGTAAAAACATGGGTTGATTTACGCATTGGTCTGAACAAAAACAACCCAGTGTTCCTGCAATACCGGAGGCCAATTCTATACCAACAGAGGAGACCTGATTCAAACATCAAACAAACAGATGCAAAGACTAGATCCATGGAAACTATTATTTTTTTATCTTTCCATCTTATTTTTAATGTAAGAGCTAGCGTGAACTTGAGTGATTGAGGGGGTGTCAGCAATCTCCATTTAGTCTATTTAGCTGTGCAAAACAGTACCACAAATGTTTTACCGTTTACTGCTGTGATGTTGTAAATTAGTATTTGTATTCAAATTATTTTACATTTATTAAAGTACTAATAATCACAGTAATTTGTACCGCAAATGTTTTACCGTTTACTGCACTTTAAGTGGGTCACACATCAGACGTGACGCGCTGTGGCTAACGAACTGAAGTCTCGCACAGACAAAAGTCTTTCTTTCCAAGAAAACTGAATTTAAAACCAGAATATATATAGAATATATTGAAATAAATTAGGTTAAATATTTCAAGATAATTAAGTGTATACAATTAAACAACTACATAATTCCTTAAACATAATAATATACAGAACTGAATAGCAAGTGCTATAAAATAGTATGAGCCACTAATACATGCAAACAAAAAACAAATAAATAAAACAATAATAATAAAAACTATAGGGTCCTAGAAATGCGGTCTGAAACTACAGTCTCCAGTATAGAGTGGTGGAACTATGATGTCACTTTGTAGCCGAAAACCCGGAAGCGAGTTAGCATTTTAGCACTTCCGGTTCCATCGTCCCAGAGTCAATGGGTTTTTTGAATGGGATTTTGGTTAAATCCCTTAAATAAGGTCCGTGGTTCACACAAGCTCAAGATACTTTCACGTTTTATTCTATGACATAAAACACACCAGTTACACCCGACTCGTGATTTTTTAAAACTGTTATGTTTCTTAAAAAAGACGGTTGCTAGCAAGTTGCTAAATAGGACTACAGGTGCTGTCGGAGACATTCAACGTCATCACGCCGAACAGTTTATCAATTTAGAGTATTTTCCAATTGTAGTATAATTTGTAATACAATTAATTGTATAATAACCACTGAATAGTTTCCCGCATTTTATATTGTTGTTCGACAATGTGTTTTTGCTTTGCCCCAAAATGCAACACAAGTTTTCGGAGGGAAGATGCTTGTTTTATCGCTTTCATACTGATGCGGAGAGTTTCTGGGTTCGTAACATAAGGTAAACTCATATTACGATTATTACATCGTAAACACCACATTTACCGGCTTTACGTGGTGAAAGTGAAACTTTAATGATGCATAGTGCTTAAAGCCACGCTAAAATTAAATGTTTACGGCCACATGAAGCTGTTAGAAAGCATATAGACTGAGGATTTCCTAGAAGCAAGGATAAAATAATATTTTGTGTACCCACCCTAACAAAACGATAGCTGAAATGTGGTACTTTATTCACTAAAATAAGTTTTATCTTACCATATCCAAAAAACTCGCTCACTCTGCTGTTATTTAATAGATTAAATGCACTAGAATTTTACTGAATAGTACGTGGGGATACGTTTTTTTAATTAAAATATTCATATTAATCAAGGATTTATTGACTTTTAATGCACCTTATTTCGAAATGTACAGAAATACGTGCTTTAAAATGTTCTTTAGTTAAGATTATTTCATTTATTCACTATACTATTTATTACTAATGTCTCATTTCAGGTTTAGTTTGGCTCTAGTTTTGTATTTATTCCAGTTTATATGAAAAGGGTCATGTAGCATGGATTTAAATTCATATACAGAGGAAATCCTTTTCACTGAACATGTTAAAAATAAGTTTGAAAAAGTTGTTGGGAGCGCGGTGGTGGTGACACTGAAGGCGAGCGACCATGGTGCCTCGTTTATAGCCTAAGTTTAGCTTTTTAGTTCTGGCACTTTTATTTAGGCTTCAAAATTCGTCAAAGTTATATTATTTTGTGAAGATTATTTTGATGGACAAAACGTGTAAGTTTCATGAACTATGATTGAACACAGATCTTATTTTTTGCGATAATCCAAAAGCCTATGGAAAATCCCATTGGCTTTTTGTAGAGGGAACCAGTTTCATGCTAACAGCAGATCCGCCTACAAAGTGACGTCATAGTTCCCCCACTCTATTGCAGGATTACCCGGCTCACAACAACAGCCTTATTGAACATGCGCATTCATTTCTTTGCCAGCAGGAGGCTCTTTCGGAACTGTTTCCCCGGTAACGGCAGAACACAAAGCAGCGCAGCACCGGACTTTGCAATGTGCAGCGCTCATGTTTATTTAATAAGATCATAGCCTTTTGAAGTTTAATCGTCACGTTAAGTTGTATTGCAATTCTGGTCTTTCCGTACCCAAATTTAAGACCTCTTGAAATCATATTTAAGACTTTCTTGTACAATTTAAGACTTTTTAAGGACCCGGGAACCCTGATTAAATTAATGACTTTGTTTCAGCATACTAAACAGTTTCTTGTCAATAGTTTTAATTACAAGGGATTTCAATGGCAGATGCCAGTGCCGACTTCCAGAGATCAGAACAGTCAATGGTTAATATGAACTAATATTTTCACTAGTTCACTGCAAATACGTTTAAAAGTGCAAATATTCCATGCAGGTTCTAAATGCATTTGAGGGTATTCAATATTAGATCATTAAAGCTGCATGCATAAAAAACAAAGAATGAACATGACATACAGCATTATTGGATCCGATGGAGTGGAGTATGAGAATTAGAAGCTGACATTTTTTTTCACGGGAAGGGGAACAAAATCATTACGAATCACGTGATTGGGACGGGACAGGAAAAAATGTCAGCGGGAGTGAGCGGGACCAGGAATAGTAATAACACTATGATACCCAACGTTATACACAAATATACCTTTTATATAAATAAACTATAAACTGTATATTTTAATTTTGAACTCAATTCTAGTTGCCCTGTCTCTTTATGCTCTCCTCCTGTTTGCTTTGGTGTAGCTGGTTAAGTGAATGACGCAGTCCGTGACGGACAGATTGTTAATGGCTGGTCTATGTGGTGATATAGTACATCGGGCAGGACATCCAAACGCTCACCTATCATTCATCGACCTCAAATATGGCTTTTCATCTGAAAGATGTATGTAGTAGCAACTTTACATGGCTGCTTAATCTATTGTTAACCTAGAGAAATGTGTGCTATTGAAGTGTATGTGTGGAGTGTGGAGCTGAACAGTAGCGCTCGCTGCAGGACAGGCACCGGTGCGCTCACTTACTCCTAAAATACTCCGTAATTTTTGGTCATACAGATAAAAGTGGCCTAATACATCTTTCGAATCTGTAAAGACTCTACGTTTATTTGTATGCACTCACAATAACAACGAAACATTGCGCATCTGTAAAGTAATTAAAGCAAACAGGATGCGCTTTCTGCCATCTAGTTCTCTGTGAACTTGAACTTCGAATGGAGTTTCGAAGTTTTGAGCGAGAAACTTCGAAACTCCATCTATGAAAAATATATCTATAGAGAGTGAAATGTCTACTTTCAAATGAAAAAAAAAAATCAAATAGAAAACGTGTGTTAGCATGGATGATTTACATGAAATTTAATGTGTGTGCAGTGCACACTGTGCATTGTTTAAACTGGCTTTCAGTTCAATATAATAACAAAAAACTACATTTTAGATTTTTATTCAACTAAGGTGGGCACGCTGTGATCTGTACTGTATTTTTACTGTAACTGACAGATTCCGGCCAAAATAGAAACAAAATAAATAAATAAATAAATAAATAAACCACACGGAAGTGGGAAGGAATGGGAGTTATTCTTCCAGGATTGGAACAGGATGGGATTTCCCCCCAGTTTTTTCGTGGGATTGGGACGGGACGGGATTTTTTTTTGGTGGGAGTGGGACAGGAGAGGTTTGAAAATCCACTCCCGTGTCACCCTCTAATGAGAATTCTCTAATATGCTAATGTTCAAAACTTTGGGGTTGGTAATTAAAAAAAAATAAAAATAAAAATATATATATATATATATATATATATATATATATATATATATATATATATATATATATTTTAAAGTCTTTTATTCTCACTGATTAAAAATACTGCAAAACAGTAATTTGTCATTTACTCCTGTGATAAAAAGCTGATGCAAAAATGCTAATTTGGTGCTCAAGATACATTTCTTATTATTATCAATGTTGAAAAAAGTTTTCAACTTGGTGCTCTGTTTAATATTTTTGTGGAAAGTGTAATACATTTTTTTAGGATTCTCTGATGAATAGAAAGTTTAAAAGAACACTATTTATTCGAAATAGTAATCTTTTGTAATAACGTAAGTCTTTAATGTTATTTTTGATAAATTTGATGCATTGCTAAATAAGTAAAAAAGTACTGACCACAAACTTTTGAATGTTAGTATATGTCAGCTGCACTTCATTAATTCAACAATGTCTGTGGCTTTTCAGGCATTCAGAGGCATTGACTGAAGTTTATTTGCATGGTCTAAAAGCACGAAACAGTCACACAATGCTCCAGAGCTACAGGTTATTCCTTCTGAAATGTTTGCACACAGCAGCTTTTTTTTTTTTTTTTTTTTTTTTTTAATGGGAAAATGACAAACAAAATGCTATCTGTTGTAATTATGACTGTGTTAAAAAATCAACTTGCTTCTATTTGTGAATAAACTTGGCAGAATAAAATTTTAATAAGTTAATAATAAGTTAATAATACAACTGCAAATTCGCATTCACATATATTCATGAGTCGGAGAAACTAGCAAATAGCTTGGCATTTACTTGTGCAGTAAATTACAGCTACAATGTGTGACTTGTGTATTTTGAGCATAGTATTGTAAGCTTACAAAACAGCATATAATGTATTTATTCATGCATTTCATTGCATCCGATTCTGAACTGCTGCGTGCATTTGTAAAAGGTTTTGATACTATCAACTCCACAAAACTAAAACAGGCTGGACTGCAAACATTGTATCGGTCTAGCTGATAAATTGGTAAACCACTAGTCCAATTGCAGTTTATTCACCTGTAAATAGGGCAAACCAGAAGAGCCTCACATTCTCTCTCCTCATATAAAGTATCTGGACACTCTTGACCCCCATTGGCCGCCCGCTGGATGATGATCCTGTATCGTGACTGTGAGGGCACGCTGCTGTTCACTGCACAGTACACACACAAAGAAAACATTACTTTCACCCATCTTTCACTTTATTAGTATTCTGACAGCGATTACCACAGCAGGAACAATTCAAAGAGCTCTTTAGATAAGAGGTAATGATATGATTCTCTGGTGGAGTTCACTTCCTGTTCCCTGTATGGATGCTAAGCTGATGTAATGACTTCATTTAACAGACAATGTAAGGCTCATTAGACATTGCTAATTACTAAAAGACGGATAATAGCACAATTAAGAAGGCACTCTCATTAACAGAGGACCCAAAAGGGTAAAGCACACTATTTAGAGAGGGGATATCAGTTATTTAAAACATTTCTTCAAATGTTACCATTTGATTCAATCATAATAAATGCCTGTTTACTCCTGGTTTCTTTAGTGGAAGTAATTGTCAATTAATAGTCTCATTAAAGTGTAATAAAACTGGGTAAGAAAAGCCCCTCCTGAGAATGAGCTACATGTATGTGGTCTGGCTTTCACCATGTTTACAACAGAGGTGCAAGACATCATATCCTAGCGAGTGTGTGAAAGTGTAAATCCTGTTTTCATTATCAACACACTGTCCTCATGGAGGTAATGAATTCTAGATTCTAATAACAAACTCTGTAAATATTATGCTTATACTCTTTGGAAAAGAAAGAAACTATTAGATAGGAGAGAGTTGGTATGAGTCAAAATATTAGACAATGTAGTTTTCAATCAAATGTAATGGAATATTCCTGGTTTAATATATGCAACATTCATCCACAGCATTTGTGGCATTTTTTTTTAAGCAAAAATCAATTTATAGAAAGGCAATTACAGTAAATGCAAATGGGGCAACACAATAAACTCTGGTTTAAGTCATGTAGTTTATTTTTTATTTTGTATACAAAGTCCCTTTTAAAGAAAGACAGGTCACTCTACAGTCATAGTTGCTTAAATTCCGATGCCCAAATGGACTCATCCTAATGTCTTTTAAAACACATTTTGTTATTTATCCGTTTATTTATTTTCTGTAGATAGAAAGTTAGCACAAGTCTTTCTATACTACAGTTTATAATGTCCTTTCAAGAGCTTAGGTTACCAGGATTTTCAGTTAATAATAACATATTTCAGTCTTTTCTAAAAGTTATTGCATGGCTTCAGAAGACAGGGAACATTGTGCACAAGCCTTATGGACCACCTTTACGATACATTTGAGGTGCTTTTTTGGTCCTGTTCAAAAGTTTAAGATCAGTAAGAATTTTTTAGATTAATCAATACTTGTATTCAGAAATGATGCATTAAGGCACTTACGCACCACGTAGTTCTAAGAACTCAGTTCTAGGAACTAGCCAGCACAGTGGTTCCTAGAGAACCAATTTTCCCCTCAGACTGTTTTCCTGGTTGCATTCGCACCAGCAGCAGAAACTCTGAAGCGGCTGACAGTGATGTCTTTATGTGCGGCATTTACCAATGTCATCAACGGTGAATGGAGGACGCCGTGATCTGAGCTGTTTTTGTTGTGTGTCGTGGGTTTCGTGATAACGGATGTGGAATGTAAACGGATGATTTACATGATTGAAAGAGCATGAAAATCTGACTAAATCTCCTATGACAACTTATCATCGAGGCTGAGAAAATAACATAATTCTGCAGACAACAGGTAAATTCCGTTATCACTGTTTTCCATGTTCATGGAGTAAATATTTTTATATGGATTTTTAAAAATGCTGGGTAGCCGGCGTTTCGTATGCGTTTGGCCAATAAGCGTACAGTTACGTTACGGATAGTTCCTATAGAACTGTTTTAGACCCTACTCTGAAGTAGGAGCTAATTTAGTTCCCCCAAAAGGAGTTCCTAGAACTAAACATGCCAAAAAGCGGGAACTTCCGGTAATTCTAGGAACTATGAAAAGGTTCCTGAAAGCCACTATTAGTGACAGTGAAGACATTTATAATGTTACAAAAGATTGATATTTCCATTAAATGTTTAAATTCTTTTGAACTTTCTATTCACCAAAGAATTCCAAAAACATATATAGTTTCTTCAAAGATATTATGCAGCACAACTGCTTTCAACATTGATAATTTTAAGAAATGTTTCTTTAGCAGCAAATCAGCATATTAGAATGATTTCTGAAGGATCATGTGACACTGAAGACTGGAGTAATGATGCTGAAAATTCAGCTTACACAGAAATAAATTACATTTTAAAAAAAACATTCAAACAGAAAACAGTTCTTTTAAAATATAACATTATTTCTATTATTACTGAATTAAAGGAATATTCTGTCATCATTTACTCAACCTCAAGTTGCTCCAGACCTGTATGAATATCTTCTCATACAGGTTTGGAACAACTTATGTCAGGCTTGTGTTGTGTTATGTCTTGTGTTTTGTTCCCCATGTGCTCCCTGTGTCCCAGTGTTTATGCCCATATTTGGTTTTTCACATTCCTGTCTCCATTTAGTTCCATGAGTCCCACCTGTGTTGATTAATTATCTTGTTTAGTTCAGATTACTTAAGCCCTGTGTCTTTCTATGTCCAGTGTCCGGTCTTATATGTCATTCTGTGTTTGGTCTTCTGTGTTCGCGCCATCGTTTTGTTCTACTGAATTATTATTAAAGACTATATTGTTCAAGTTTAATTTTTTTTTTAGTTGACTATCCCTTTAAAAGACAAAAATATTTTTTAAATTTACCGACCCCAAACTTTTGAACAGTATTGTTGTATGGTAAGAGCTCCGTGCTCCACAGGAAAAATAAAAGCATGCCATTTTGGAAGGACATAAGTGTGAGTAAATAAACACTTTTTATTTTCAGGTGAACTATCCTTGTAAGTGAGGTACCACTGAAATGTCACAGCTAAAGGTTGTGTGAAGAGATTGTATCAATACCTGGCAGGCATGTGGTAGGGCATGCTGTCCATTCACTGAAAGGAGTCACAATGCAATCTTTCTTACAGGGCAGTAAACAGGGTTGAATGGTGTCTGGTCGGGCAGATTCTGGACACCTATGACACACACACACCAACACACACATGGAGAACAGAGAGAAGGAACATTTTTTCACGATCAGTGATAAGCTGTCTTGATTCACACCACAGTCGCTCTGTCCTTGACCTTCTAGCATAGGTGCAGATATCATCTGTGCTGACTGTAAGTACTGCTTGATTTACTGTACCCCACAAACCCAGACATCATCATGTACAGATACAACACAGTTACAATGACGCTATCTGAGTAACAGAAGATCACGACCACATTGTAGGGGAAGTTGATGTAATATTTATTGCGTCTTACCAGCAGAGGCTGCAGCTGATCGTATCTGAGTGAGTCTACGGTAAAGGTGAATTATTTTGGTATAGGTGACAAGAAGCGAGAGGTTATGCGAGCTTTTATATTTCTTAAAAGAGAGAGATAAGAGAGAACGCCCACACAGCTCTCTAGACTGTACTCTCTCATCTAATGGAAAGCGTGTTTATTATTTGGCTCTGTACAATTCTTGATTCTGATTGGTCGATCAGTGTTCTAAGGTCACATTTTTGTCTAAAGTCTGTATTTGTCAACCAATTTCCAATACACAATGTTGCAAAAAATAGTAAACTCAACTAATTTTTTCCAACAACATGTGGATCATGCAGCACCATTCAAATGTTTGGGGTTAGTAAGATTTTGTTGTTGTTTTCCAAAAATACAGTAAAAACAGCTAAATAGTGAAATAATACTACAATTTAAAATGTACAGTATTAAATATTCTATTTTAAAACATTTTAAAATGTAATTTAATCCTGTGATACTAAGATGAATTTTTGGCATCATTACTCCAGTCTTCAGTGTCACATGATCCTTTAGAAATCATTCTGATATGCTGATTTGGTTCTCAAGAAACATTTCTTATTATGAAAAAAAATGTGCAGCTTAATATTTTTGTTGAAACGTGATTTTTTTTTTCAGGATTCTTTCATCAATATAAAGTTCAAAATAATAGCATTTAATGGAAATAGAAATCTGTGACATTATACATGTTATAGCTCACTTTTTTCACTTTTTTTATTTAATGCATCTTTACTGACTCCAAAATTTTGAATGGTAGACTGCAACTTTCTCTTGACAATATGGATGGGTGACATAAAAAGTCAAAGTTTCTAGTTATTTGCTAAACAAAACATTTACTTTCCATGGGGTGTACTTACTTTTCACAACAGTATACCTGTTTAATACCTATCCTAGCACTCTGTGGTATTGGTTTCTTCTAACATATTAAAATAAATTTTACTTAAATCAATATTTCATGCACATTGATTTATTTGGTAAACAGCCTTGTTGCAGGAGGGATAATAACATTCTCCCCTGGTGATATATAAGGGATAATGTACAGGCAGCCGGTCATTTTCACAAAACAAACCCCTTCAGGGTAAAACGAGAGCCATTCTTTTGCAATAATGACTGGATGACTGTACATGATCCCTTACATATGCACCAGGGTGTACATCCTGCTGAGGAGTTTGTCTTATGTGTGTCCTTGTGAGTGTGAGTATGTGCATGCTTTTGTTTGAGAGCAAGTTGCCCCATAGAGAACGTCCAACCCAATGAGCTAGATTCTGGACATTTCATTTCCAGGCTTGGTTCAATTCCCAGCATGCAGCTCTAAAGAGAGGCAGCAGGGCTCAGCAGGGCTCTACCAACTACAGGCTTTGGAGACCAGCAAACAGGACACATCAAAGCAGGAGACAAGAAAGAACAGAGGCATGCATCATCTGCTTCTCTCTCACTTTTGTGCTCATGTGGAGCAGAATGTCATTACAGAGGGCAATCACCCAAAGGCAATGATGCTACAGAGCTTTAGGAACGGAACAAAAGAGTGGGTGGAGAATAAATGCAAGAAATCAGTAGAAAGAAAGACAGAACAAAGGAGACATCACAGATGACAACAGGTTGACTCTGTCTTTACCTCTATATGGAAACAAAGCATGAATAATGTGTGAGTATGGAGTGTTCCAGCATAAAATTTAATTGGATGAGGCATGTTTATAGCCATTGTAAAAGCAAGCATTAAAGGAATAGTTCACCCAAAAATGAAAATTTTGTCATTGTTTACTCACCCTCATGTCATTCCAAACCTGTATAACTTTCTTTCAAATGTTGAACACAAAAGAAGATATTTTGAAGAACCAAACAGTTGTTGGTCTCCGTTGATGTCAATAGTAGGGAAAGAAATACTATGGAAGTCAATGGGGACCATCAATTGTTTGATAACCAGCATTCTTCAAAATATCTTCTATGTTCAACATAAGAAAGAAACTCATACAGGTTTGGAACAACATGAGGGTGAGTAAATGTTGAGAAAATTTTCATTTTTGGTGAACTATACCTTTAAGTCATTAAAAGCAATGAGCTAAGATTTTTTATTTTATTATTATTATTATTTATTTATTTATTTATTTTTTCCCATCCCAACACAGCAACTCTGACTCAACCAATGGCATAAGTTTGATCAGATCAATGTCAAAACTCGTTGGAATTTGGTGAGGCAGGTGGTGCAAAAATGACAAATTTCTGCTTAATAATTTTAATATTGACATATTAATTCTAATATTAAAACCGCCTGATTCATATGGTTCATTACCCTATCTGTTGTAAAAATAATTAATGGAAGAATTATGATGATTATTAATAATATATATTTTTTTTATACAGTTTTATCATATTGCTGTTGCCCAAGTCAGTGCAGAATAACCATTCTGATTCAGATAGTTCATTATCCTACCTTAAGGTAAATTGCTTTTATTACAATTATTATTAATAATTGATTAATAATTAATTGATTAATAAATGATTTTTTAACACTATTTTATCATATTGTTGTTTCTGTAGTTTTAGAAAATCAATAATTCATCCAAGGCTTTGGATTAAAGTGATTCCATTTATTAAAAGACAAGGCAGGAAATGATGTGGCTGCGGAGAGAGTGTGGAGAGCGGCAGTGGAGAGAGAAGACAGGAAATGATGTGAAAGGAGGGGGAAATAGGATCGGAAAAAACCTTAAAGCATAATCTTGAATCACCCACACTTCATTGGTCAAAATTAATTGCATAAATACTCATCCTGTTCCATATAACTGTACTTATTTTTAACATTAAATATCCTGATTGGCTGACATCAAATTTTCACATTTGATGTTGACAGACATATAGGTATCAGACAAACCTGTCGCATTGCACCTATAAAGAACCTGGTTTGTTTTCCTCTTTATGCAAGCATATCAGGAAAAGAGTATTAATAAAGAAGTGGTCTAGCAGCAGTAAGATAAACAAACATCTCCCTGTTGGGTCATTTCACATATCAGGGTGTTTAAATAGCTCAGCCCTGCTGTTTTAAATAAAGTGGAGATCTGAACACACTCCACCTACGTATGAAACATCAGCTGCTTCCACATGATGACAGAACACGCGCTATATAACTGATGCTCGGTTCTCGCTGCCTCCAGCACATGCGGCAGGGCACAAGGGATATGATATGTGTGTGACACAAACACATAAATTTACTCACTCCATCAAACACATGCATGCTATATACAGTACATCCATCTGTGATTTATGCTTTAGTACATCTGTGTGAGTGAGAGCAGATGTGTGTGTGTGTGTGTCAACTGTTCACTATAAACCAGAGTGTGATTTGTCCTCTACTGACTGTAAAGAAGCCTAGATTACCAATTCATTTGTAAACACAGCGGTATTTGACACCTCTTTCTCCTTAACACATGCTATGCCTTTCGAGCTCTTACAAACGGTCTCCCACTGTGAACTCAATGCAGGGTTTATAAAAAAAAATAAAAAAAAAACTTATTACTCACTCAGTATGTTTACCTTGTTTCTCAGGAAAAAAATATGAGGAAAACCAAAATGTATATACTTGAAAACTAATACATGAAAATTTGATTTCAGAGAAGTTCAAAAAGTCTACACTAAATCTTCTTTGATGCATGCTTAAAATAATAAAATAAAATAAAATAAAAAGTGAAGCAGCTCACTATGTTTTCGGAACAGAGCTACTCTTAAAATCGTATGCAGTTTTGCTTCTCAGGTAAATGCATCTTGTTCTATGTATGTTTAGAATTTTTTTACTGAAATGAGAAAAACTGGCATGTGATTCCAGACAGCGTCCCTCTCAGAACTGAGGTCAAGCCGAAACCTATAACCAGGCCAGTGAAATACACCAACCCATAAACTCACTTTTACGTTGGTGTCATTGATATAAAAGAAAGAAATGGATAAACGCCTGCATTATTTATGAGTCATTTTTCCTGATGCACAACACAATATCTTCTCCATGCAATGCAATAGAACATTTTATCTTACCCAAAGCTCCATTACAACACTCCCACAGGAAACATTTATCAAGGAAAGACCTGGGGCAACACGAATCTCCACCCCTCTCATACAGGAAACATATCAGTCAAGCCTGCATTCAGAGTCACTCACATCACAAGACTGAGAATATTGACAGACACAATGTACAAGCTATGGTTTCAGCACAAGTAAACCAAGCACTCTTTTCTTGAGAAAAGGTCAGGGAAATGTGAAACTCTTGAGAATCGCTTTCAGTTTTTAATGTACATTTCATTCATGCTGTGTAAAAAATATCACAACCTGCAGCAAGCACCAGCAATATTTTTGAATCTCAGCTTCTGCTGCTCGAGCGAAGATGTTTGAATGAAAAACTATCAAACAGGGATTTCAGGATTGCGTGATTGCTTAGCAAAAATATGCAAAACACTAATTCCCAATTTTGCTGTTCACAGACGCATCCCAGAGAAGCAGCTTCTAATAATATCTGCTTTAATTTACTGCTCCGATCTAACAAAATGTACATATATTTACAAAAGCTAGCAGAGGGAAATATTTCCAAGTGGGAAGTTCATTATTGACCAAATACTTGTATGTAATATTATGCCTCTCATATTTGAAAATATCTACCTGGGAGAGAAAATGCTGACAATGTTTTAAAGATGAAGCTATAAAAATGGATGATCCCATAAAGGAAACAGGCCGGATTCAGAAACACTGTGAAACTTTTATGTTGGCACATGTTTATTTGAAGGTATTTGACAAGGTGCTGGTTAAGCTGTTGTCATGTTTTTATACTGACCAAAAAAAGCATAAGCATTAAAGACATTACCACATTTTGCTCATTCATACATATGGCATGTCCAAAACTGTTATTTGTTCATTCATACGTAGTGAATGCCACATGTGCGTGTAAATGAGATAAAGTGCTATAGCACCTACATCTACAACTAAATTGCGTATAATGGTAGTCACACTGGATCCCGAATGATGAAAAAATGAAATGAAATATGATCTCACTGTACTGAATTGAAGCGCATTTCCAAAATCTGATTTTAATCGGATTTAAAATCACAAAAGGATGGGTTTTCAATAAGGTTTCTTCGCTGTTCAGACTACAAACAAAGAGATTTAAGTTATATTTGCCAAAAAAAAAAAGAAAAAAAAAGAAAAATCAGATTTTGCTGTCTGTTTGAACAAAGCCTTATCGCCTTTATCTGACAGGTACAATAAGTTCTGTTATTTAAAATGACCAAAGACTAGTAAAATACAAGATTTCAACGTCATGCTGTGAGCACTGGTGGAAAATCTATGTGCTTTAATAATCTAACCTCCACAAAATGCCACTGTGAACACTTTGACTGTGGAAATCTACAAATCCACAGATTATAAATTTCATACATAAAAATAAGGCACCTTTTGGGAATAACTGGCCCAACGCCCATTTTCATGCAGACCACTTTACGAATCTGCACCCCGACTGCACAGGTGGCCGTTCCGTTCCAGTAGCCGGTGCCATTTAGATTCATGGAGGAGTCCTCAATGCATGGTCCCCATGGCGACGTTTCCCAGTAGAATGTGATGCATGGATGATCATTACAAGTTCTCCACTCCTCTAGAGCAGTAGCAGCTGGACATGCCTTAGCTGGGAATGGGAAAGATCATTAACTGCATTACAGATGGAAAAGCCTCTCTTAAGCTTGCTTTAATGCTCCATAAAATGTTAACGAGCTACATGAGTACAAAGACGCATGAAACTGAAATCTATCGGGACATGTGAAGGCATGTACTATAGATATGTGAAAGGAGAAATAGGCTGAGCTTTGTTATGTGGTATATAAACTGTGTAAAAAGAATTTAAAAACTGTTCATGATGCAATTTCTGATCCACTACCAGCATCAAATGAAATTTAAATAAATAAATAAATAAATAAATAAATAAATAAATAAATTCTTATCTCTTTGGACAGACAAACAAAATTTGGTTGCCTCAAACTCAGGCCAATGGTTGAGTCAATGTTGTTTTCTGGCTACTCAATGCAATGCTATAAGAGATAATGATAATTAAAACTATTAAAAACATGTTTGTTAACTGAAATAAAGCTAAAATAAAATAAAATAAATATTCTATTATAAATATTAGATGAAAAACTTAAACTAAACGAATCTGAAATGTTGTCTTGGGAACTAAGTGAAATAAGTTTAAGTACTAACACTGAAATAAAACTAAAAATGAAATAAAAATAAATCAAAACTATTTAAAAAATATTTAAGAAATTAAAAAAGGCTAATTCATTCAATGTTAATAAAAATCTATAATATTATACAAATAATATTAAAATAACACTGGTGTTTACAGTTAAAAAAAAATCACTCTTGATGGTTTGAATATGGAATGAATATACTACGGAATGAAAAAAGTATTTTAAGTCAAAATATATACTAATATTTGTCACACTTTATTTTAAGGTCCAATTCTCGCCTTTGACAAACCATTAGGTACGATTTCTGTCTCAATAAACTCCTAATTAGCTGTTTATTAATAGTTAATAAGGTAGTTGTTAAGTTTAGGTATTGGGTAGGATTAGGGATGCAGAATATGGTCATGCAGAATATGTGCTTTATAAATGCTAATAAACAGCCAATATGTTAATAATAGGCATGCTAGTTAATAGTGAGAATTGGTCCCTATTCTAAAGTGTTACCTAATATTTTAGCAAAATAATGCTTTTGTTTAGCTTCCCAACACAGAAACAAGATCTCAACCCATGGCTTGAGTTTACCTCTTTGTCCAAACAATGAAGAACTCTGAGAAAACAGTGACATGTTAAAGAAGTAGTTCACCCAAAATTGAAAATTCCGTCATCATTTACTCACCTTAACATTGTTACAAACCTGTATGACCTTCTTTTGTGATAATATAAGAAATGTATTTTATTTTGTCTAAACAATTGAAGTCAAAGGTCACCAAAACCATTTGGTAACCAACATTCAAAATATCTTTTTGTGTGTTCTGCAGAGGAAAATTTATACCGGTTTGGAAACACATGAGGGTCTATGATGACTTTTTTTTTGATGGCAAGATGACTTTTTTTTAACCACACAAAATAGTGCAGAATCTGCCATCAACCATAAAATCAAAATAAATATCAGCTTATCTGTATCAGCCAGAGACTGAATCAAAATTTTCTTGTACTTGAAATCAACTGAACATACTACACCTGAATCAGGAAACTGAATGTATATTCCACACGTGATGCAGGAACACCTGTGACAAGTTCTCCGGGATCAGCCTCCAAAATTACTTCTGCACTTTTTATAATTAAAAGTAATTCCCACACCATCTGCCCTTGAAGCTAATGACATTGCATTGACATTCAGCCTTTTTCCATAACACAGGGACTCATTATGAGTGTAATGTAGACCGGCTGAATATTAATAAGGGCTTGTCTGATTAATGACACTTGGTAGATGGTGTGTAGAGGCTGGGGCTTTATTTCCATTTTCCAGATGCATGGAGAGAAGTGTACGTAAGAGCCGTTACTCATGTGTGTGTGGCAGCAGAGGGGGGCGGAAGTAGTCTCCAGACTAAGGTATATTTAAGTCTTAATTACACAGCTCTTTCTGTCATTCCAAAAGGACTCTGTGTGATTGGAAAAGCCCACAGCTGTACGTAGGCAGACAGAAAAATGAGACCCTGTGAACGCATTTTTATCACTGCTCCTCTGAAACAAATATACAGAATGCAAAATTGCTCCGCTCACAAAAACAAACTGATTAATGGTGTTATGTCACCCTCAGAGTGATATTAAGAGTAAATTACTTCCCTTGTCAAATCAATATCACAGCATTAAATTATCTGTTTGTTTGTTTTTTCATTTTATAAACATTTTTTATTGTAATAGATAGGAAGGTGCAGAGAGACTGGAATGAAAGAGGTTAGGAAATGACACGTGCAGGCCAGACTCCAACACCATGTCACAATAAGAATTTGCATGCTTTAATTAAAATGAATTGCTCAGACATTTGTAAAAACATTATTATCCAATTTCTGTGGAAGATGAAAGCCAACTGACCTTCTCCCGGTAAGCCTAATATGGTCCTTGTGCGGCTTTTTCTGCCCTCTGAGTTTTTACTGGAGCAGCTGTGGGAGCAGGAGGACCAATCAGACCATGAGCTGAGCACACAGTCACCTGAACATGCCATCACACAGGACACCTCTTTAGGGGGCGGCTCATCTTCACAGAGCTCCTCTGGAACGAGCTGCCCTGTTCAGTGGAACATGACACGAGTTGTAATGTCACCATCATTACTCTGTGTTCATAAGTTATTGTTGTTTTTCAAAGCATGTGCATATTTCTTCACTGAAAAGAATGGAAGAAAAGAGTTACACTGGCTATTATCAACATTCAATATTATACTATACAGTAGAGTACAATATATTGCATGCAATGTGTGTAGAATTTACATTTTAAAATGTCTTAAAATACAAACCAGTTATTATAAATTGTAATGTTATTTCACAATGTATCTGTTGTTTTCTATATTTTTGATCAAATAAATACAGCATTGGTAATCATTAAAACATTTTTAAAGAAAGGACAGTAGTGTACACTTAAATAATATTATATAATAATGAAAACATATAGCTGAATACGCACTCACACTTTCTGTGACCTAAATGTTCTCTAGATATCGCCATGGGCCTTGAAAACTCATATTATTCAAGCACAAACCCTTGGTACTTTTACAAGGCAGAAATTCAATGCGCTTTTGAATAAGTCATTCAATGAAATAGCCACATAACTCAGCGTTACGAAAGTAAATCGTGATTATTGTCATATTCACTGCTTTCATCTTTTCAATGCAACTTAGATGAAGACAAAGTGTTTTTTATCTCCAAATAAGAGATCAACAGTTGTGATTCATCAGCCTTTTTGAGTTCAATCACTGAAATGGGAAACATGAAAATAGAGGGGGCAATTTAGATTTCATTGTGATGAACACAAGCAAGTCCTGAACGCTAATATTCTGAAGACGCTCCCAACTTTTACGATCAAGACTGTCAAAGCTACAGTTGCACATCACATTGCAGCAATAATGCCATCAATTTCTCTATAAAAAGGTCTGATCTTCAATCTTCAAACAAATTAACCAACGGAAATATTTGCTTTGTGTGCTGCCACTGATTTTACTAATGACTGCTTGATAAGATGGGCAGAATTTGTTTCCTTTCGCCTACAGGAAGGAAGATTTGAACAGGAAACGGTATTTGAGAGGATGAACCAAAGGCCATTTAATTTATTGGATGCCAGTGAGCTATCAAAAGACAGAAGAGAAAGAGAGCTGGGCTGTCTGCTGAGGTTGGTGAGAGGAAAACTCTCATTTCATGCATGAAAGAGAGACATTAATCCTTCCATTCACTTATCTAGGATTACACAAAACTTTCCTATAATGATTAAACCCTAAAAAACATCCCCAACAAACAGGCGCACACCCTTCTTATGCGCCACCATAACGGATCAATTTCCAAAAAAGTTAAAATATTTGAATGAATGAAGAACGTCAGCGCTCATGACAAGTCACTCACTTTCAAACACGCAGTTAAGCAATAACAACCCAGGGGCAGATTTGTTATCTGTTTATTTTTCCCTTGCTGTAACTGCATCCATGTCAAGAGGCTAAGAACGTGAGATGGGTGATGTTCTTGATCCAATGAGGCATAGATGGAAGATATTCCCCAAGGCGAGTCTCCAGCCCTCCGCCTCCAACTTTTAGCACCAGGCTTCTTGAGTCATCAAAGCAAAGGGGCTGGCGAGGAGAGGCGGTAGGCATGTTCTTGGCAATCAAATTGCTATTGCCAAACACTGCTGGCGGCCACATGACCTGAACGTCAATGAGTTTGAAGATAACTGTTGTGCGCATGAGGTGGAGGACCCCTGAGCGCAATTTAAACTGCAGACAGGACTGGAAACCTCCATTCATACACACTGAGGTCTCTACATCATGAAAAGACTGTTTTGTAAAGGAAGTATTTGGTCTATTGTTGACACTGACATCAGGGATCCATGATATTGAGGAGATTTATTGACCACCTAAAATGAGTGCATTAGCATTTCTACTGGCTCCTGCAATGCAGAGAAATATCATAAAAGAAAGACAGACTACTCGCATTAAATAGTATAATCTACTTTTCAAAAGTTTGATGTCGGTAAGATTGTTTAAAAAGTTTTTGAAAGAAGTCTCTTATGCTCACCAGGACTGCATTTATTTGATCAAAAATACAATAAAACCAGTCTATTTGAATATATTTTAAAATGTAATTTATTCCTGTGATGGCACAGCTGAATTTTCAGCAGCCATTTCTCCAGTCTTCTCATGAAGACTTCACAGTAACACATGATCTTTCAGAAATCATTCTAATATGCTGATTTGGTGCTCAAGAACATTTTTTTATATAGCCTATATATAATTAATGTGGAAAACACTTGTACTGCTTAACACGTTTGTGGAAACAGTGATACTTTTTTTTTCAGGATTATTTGATGAATATAAAGTTTGCTTGAAATATAAATATTTTGTAATATTATAATGGCTTAACTGCCACTTTTGATCAATATAACACATCTTTAATAAATGAAAGCATTAATTTCTTACCAAGAAAAAAACATACTAACCCCAAACCTTTTGAAAGGCAGTGTAAGTATATGTTTGATTGCACAATTAAGAAGAATATATATATATATATATATATATATATATATATATATATATATATATATATATATATATTTTTTTTTTTTTTTTTTTTTTAAGTCTAATGAAGTGTAAAGTGCAATTATTCTGCTGTTAGTGGATATCACAAACCACAGTAAAGTCCATGCTGGTCCAGGAGCTGGCTGACCAATGCAGTCATAGTCATTAATATCACACCAACGTTCAAAAAAATAAATAAATAAATAAAATAAAAATAAAATAATATGTATGGTGTTGAACAGCAATACCAGTCTTTCAGCAGAGATGTCATATTCCCATGAAGTTAGACATGATATATACTGCAGAAGTTTGAACACCAACACACGCAGCAGTATAAATGGTGATGAGCGACAGTAAATTCACAAAAAGCTTCAGAGAAAGAAAATAACAGGAATTATACTGCAAAAATGACAGTTCAAGAGTCAGAAATAAAAACCAAGCAGCGAATGTTTTTATTTTAACCAACTGCACAGGGCTGTTATTCTCCTCTTCTGAATAATGCACAAACTGTAATACCATAACAGCTGCTTGGCAATTTGAACACCTAACTATAATAAGTTAAATTGCAGAAAGAATAATGCCAGAGCTCCAAATAACAGCACTGACTTATGGGTCATATCGCAGGCATCAAATAATTCCAGCTTCCCACCTCCCTAAATCAATCCACTTCCCCTCAGTAATACAATATATCAGAAATAATAGTGAAAGTTTGAAAGGAACACTTTGCCCCAGGAGAGCTGGATGAAAATGTGCATGCAGATTGGGGAAATTAACCTTAACAGCCCACACAGAGAGCAAAAAGCACTGGAAGGGCCACATCTTCCTGGCTGAAATCTCTTTGGCTCACTTGCATTTAAAAGGAGAAAAGAATAAATAAATAAAATAATGCTGCTTGTGAGCACCCCTTAATCTGTGCTGTTCACAAAGTACAAAACCCTCCACACAAAAATGAAAGAGTAGGAGGGAGAGAGATCAAGAGAGTAACCCTTGATTCCCCTGCAAGCAGACTCAAAACTAGTTTGTGAAAAAAAGAAAGAAAAGCTACCTTTAATTTAATCCAGCATTAAAGTCTAAACAGAGCTGAGACAATGTCATAACTGGAAGTGATAACGAGCGTAACAATACCTGTTCTCAGTCAACACCCCTTCTATGTGGATGAAAATTAGACTGAGTCAAGGACAAACTCATTCATTTAATAGCTCACAGGGGATTGCAGATGTAATATTCTTTTTAAAAGGCTGAGAGAGATGAAATTAATTACTAAAAATATGATTCAAGTAAAAATAATAATTAACAAAAAAAAAACTTTAAATCGTTCAAACTCTAACAAAAGTGAGGTTGAAATATAATTGTAATTTTTAAAGCTGTTATAATTTGTGCACCATTAGCGGCACCAACAGAGGCGTGGCTACAGGTGTCCACACAATAGAAGATGAGTAGAATTAATTTGAACTTAGATTAGACATTCTCTAATTGGCTACTGGGATGAAACTTTAACAATCAGAGCAGCGTAACATGCCTCAGAGCAATTTCAGACAAATGAGCCAGTCTGTGCGGGTTGTTTTAAAAATACCAATATAATTTGCATATCTATTCTCGCTGAATGAAGAACGTACCTTAAAAAACAGATAAGAACACAAACACATTTAAGGTGAGGACACCGTTTTTGTCACAGCCAATTTTGTCAGAGTCTTTCTTCTGTTAAAAATGAAAAAAAAAAAAAAAAAAACACACTTGCGGCAGGGATGTATCTAACACAAAGGAATTGTTGAGCAGGAGTTTTCATTTCATTACAACGTGTTAGCCTGATGAGTTGCAACGTCAGCGCTGGAATTTGAAGTTGTTCTCTGTCTATGATGTGGTTGTAATTAGTGATGGATCCTAATATATAGAAATGTTCCCTCATGCACAGCCTTTACCCACACTCTCCATTTCAATGAGATCACAAAATCAAATGCACACAAATGCACCTCCACTCCTCATAAAAATACTGACGTACACATATATATACAGTGGGTACGGAAAGTATTCAGACCCCCTTAAATTCTTCACTCTTTGTTATATTGCAGCCATTTGCTAAAATCATTTAAGTTCATTTTTTTTCCTCATTAATGTACACACAGCACCCCATATTGACAGAAAAACACAGAATTGTTGACATTTTTGCAGATTTATTAAAAAAGAAAAACTGAAATATCACATGGTCCTAAGTATTCAGACCCTTTGCTGTGACACTCATATATTTAACTCAGGTGCTGTCCATTTCTTCTGATCATCCTTGAGATGGTTCTACACCTTCATTTGAGTCCAGCTGTGTTTGATTATACTGATTGGGCTTGATTAGGAAAGCCACACACCTGTCTATATAAGACCTTACAGCTCACAGTTCATGTCAGAGCAAATGAGAATCATGAGGTCAAAGGAACTGCCTGAAGAGCTCAGAGACAGAATTATGGCAAGGCACAGATCTGGCCAAGGTTACAAAAAAATTTCTGCTGCACTTAAGGTTCCTAAGAGCACAGTGGCCTCCATAATCCTTAAATGGAAGACGTTTGGGACGACCAGAACCCTTCCTAGAGCTGGCCGTCCAGCCAAACTGAGCTATCGGGGGAGAAGAGCCTTGGTGAGAGAGGTAAAGAAGAACCCAAAGATCACTGTGGCTGAGCTCCAGAGATGCAGTCGGGAGATGGGAGAAAGTTGTAGAAAGTCAACAATCACTGCAGCCCTCCACCAGTCGGGGCTTTATGGCAGAGTGGCCCGACGGAAGCCTCTCCTCAGTGCAAGACACATGAAAGCCTGCATGGAGTTTGCTAAAAAACACCTGAAGGACTCCAAGATGGTGAGAAATAAGATTCTCTGGTCTGATGAGACCAGGATAGAACTTTTTGGCCTTAATTCTAAGCGGTATGTGTGGAGAAAACCAGGCACTGCTCATCACTTGTCCAATACAGTCCCAACAGTGAAGCATGGTGGTGGCAGCATCATGCTGTGGGGGTGTTTTTCAGCTGCAGGGACAGGACGACTGGTTGCAATCGAGGGGAAGATGAATGCGGCCAAGTACAGGGATATCCTGGACGAAAACCTTCTCCAGAGTGCTCAGGACCTCAGACTGGGCCGACGGTTTACCTTCCAACAAGACAATGACCCTAAGCACACAGCTAAAATAACGAAGGAGTGGCTTCACAACAACTCCGTGACTGTTCTTGAATGGCCCAGCCAGAGCCCTGACTTAAACCCAATTGAGCATCTCTGGAGAGACCTAAAAATGGCTGTCCACCAACGTTTACCATCCAACCTGACAGAACTGGAGAGGATCTGTAAGGAGGAATGGCAGAGGATCCCCAAATCCAGGTGTGAAAAACTTGTTGCATCTCTCCCAAAAAGACTCATGGCTGTATTAGATCAAAAGGGTGCTTCTACTAAATACTGAGCAAAGGGTCTGAATACTTAGGACCATGTGACATTTCAGTTTTTCTTTTTTAATAAATCTGCAAAAATGTCAATTCTGTGTTTTTCTGTCAATATGGGGTGCTGTGTACATTAATGAGGAAAAAGAAAATGAACTTGAATGATTTTAGCAAATGGCTGCAAAATAACAAAGAGTGAAAAATTTAAGGGGGTCTGAATATTTTCCGTACCCACTGTATATATACTTCCAGTATACACGCATGCGCACACACAGTATATAAATATACACACAGTGTGTATATATATATATATACACAGATCATGTTTTGTTCTTCAAGGTAATCTTTACAAATGAACACAACCTTTACGAATTTTGAAGCCTAAATACAATTGCCAGGAGTAAAACATTAGGCCATAAAAGAAGAAAACAATTAAACAACAAACATTGACTGGTTGAGCCAGAAGTTGCATTGCTCAGATAAACAGAAAAGATGAAAGCATATATTGTTTTGTTATTTTACTGTTGTGTTTGCACATTAAGTAGAAAGTACCTGTATGTTAATATAAAAGAAAATTGCCTTACCTTTAGAGATTAAATGAATTTGCGAAGGGATTTAATGCATTACATTTCAATGCAATTTAGAATTAAGTGACAAGATCTGACTATGCTGTTAAAAATGAACAATTTTCTTTTCTGTTCCTTCTCAGCCACTCACACCACTTAGTATTCATTGACACGTCAAGAAAACATAAATATTAATGCTGAAAGGTCCATGTAAACACTGAATCCTCATTATTAACAGAGGTGTGTACAAACAGCGGCTTCTTATGCGGTGCAGCATACCAGAGAGAATCATGAAGATGAACGTGAATGAAGAATGGGAAACCCACCTGTCAGACCTCCATACGGGGCAGACTTTACTCTGAATCCTGTCTGTCACATTCTATTAATATTGATACCAGTAACAACTAATAATACTCATAAAGGAATGCTGTACATGACTGAGTATAATGCAAATCAATGATGTAAATAAATACAAAGAGAGAAAATAATGTTCAGACATGCAGGAGAGAAATGTCAAATGTGATCATCACTCTAGAACAGACTGAAGATTAAATGTTACCCTTAGAGATATCACAACTATGACCTTTAGAGAATGGAAATAATAAATATCCCTGGAAGACATCAGATTGGTGGACCGTGTCACCTCACACAACCTTCTTCTGCGTAAAGTCACAGCACAAATGTCAGGGAGACGGAGGACAGCTGTCATTAAAATACAAACAACAACCTATGGTTGAAATGAAAAGTGACACATGTCGGTTTTTCTCAATACTTGAATGTGATGAGAGCCAGCGAAGAAAATTCATGAATAAATATTGAGGTGACACATATGTACACCTATATATATACATACTGTATATACATGTGCACACACGCACACACACACACATACACACACACATACACATGCACACGCACACGCACACACACATACACGCACACACACACACACGCACACACACACGCACACACACACACACACACACACACACACACACACACACAACACACACACATCCTGCCACTGTAGAAATATGAAGCCAAAATGTCCCAGAAATGGCTGCTGTCATTTCGCACTGATAACGTCATTTGGAGCCAGAGTCTGCACAATAGTGATAGTGAGGTGAAGCCACAGTAACAAGGTCCCAGCTAAACCCCCGCAGACTCAATCGCAAGCAAACAATCATGATGACACACCCCGTTTTTATGGCATCAAATAACTAACTAAAAAGAAACTCATTAGAAAAATGAACACTTGAACATATATCAGCATAAGAACTACCTAAAATGACAGAAGCCATCTTTGGACAAATTATTTTTGAAATGTAATCTGATCTGGCTCACATTCACTCATTTACATTGAGAGGGCGGGGTTTATGATCAATGATCAAAGGTCAGTGCTTAGTCCTACTTGAAGTTATCCTAGGAATAGAAGACCAGTTTTTTAAGCAGATTTCATAAATTAAATATATTCTGCACATTATAAAATATTAAATAAGACATTTAAAAAAGGAATCTTTCACTTTTAGATACCTCCCAGTTATTGGTGTTAATCTGGTGCTGATTTCCTTAATTATCTGACAAAGCTTATTCAACTGGTAGCATTTCTGTTAGGATAACTTTCCAATTGCTTGCCAGTTCAGTGCTGAACCGGGTAAGGATCTGTCTCGGCATTCAGTGTCTTGCTGTTTAAGAGAATTCGGACTGAGAGCCCACTCTGCAGTGACCAAACCTCTCATCAGCAAAAAGAATCAAAAGACTAGACTAACCTCGGTTGGGGAGCATGCTGTGTGGATAGAGAAGAACAGATCCAAATTTCACTTTAGTGATGAGAGCGAGTTTAAGTTATTTGGGCCCGATGGGGAATGCAAAGAAGTCAGTGAATGCTGGAGGAAGAAGTGTCATGTTTGAGAGATTTTCTGCAGCAGGAAAAGTGCCTCTTATACAGCTACATTGCAGAGTGAATGCAAATGTTTATCAGAACCTCCTTCAGCAGCTTGTGGGTCCTTCCCTGTGAGCATCTCCAAATCAGCCCGCAATTTTCATGCAAGACAATGCCCCCATCACACTGCAAAATGGGTAAAGCAATTCATTGAAGCTAAGAACACTGAAATAATGAAATGGCCAGCCCAGAGTCCACATCTACACACAATTGAAAATCTCTGGACTGGAAGAAAAATGGACCAAGTTGACACCAGAACAGCACTTAAAAATAAAGCTTCTTTTTATATGGTTCCATGAAGAACCTTTAATAACCACAGAACCTTTCCATTCCATAAAAGGTACTTTATAGTGGAAAAGGGTTATTTAGGTTGTTAAAATGTTCTTTTAAGAACTTTTCACTGAAAGGTTCTTTGAGGAACCAAAATGGTTGTTCTATGTTATTGCTTCATACATGCAGTAAATAAAGGTGTAAAATATACTAGTAGAACGTCTCGGTTACGTATGTAACCCTCGTTCCCTGATGGAGGGAACGAAGACGTTATGTTGACCGACATTATGGGGATTCACTTGGGAGCCCCAATCATCTCTGACTTTAAGAGAAAACGCCAATGAATATTGGCTAGTGGATTTTGCATACCTGAGCCACTCCCCGTGCATACGGGTATAAATAGGCAACAGGTGCATCCACTCTTCAGGTTTTACACTGAGGAGCCGAGAATTTGTCCCTGGCCGCCAGTGATGGCTCGAGGATGTGGCAAGGGGACATAACATCTCCGTTCCCTCCATCAGGGAACGAGGGTTACATACGTAACCGAGACGTTCCCTATCAGTCGGTCAGTACGAGTTATGTCGACCGACATTATGGGGTCCATGGAAAGTGCCACAACCTAAACCCCGTCACAACCTTATGGCACTGCAAATGTTGACAAGCAAGCATGTGACAGACAAATGCCATGCAAAGATCGTAACCTTCCCATCGCCGCAGCGCAAATTCGCTGACCTTGGTACCCGCAGGGACCACAGGTGAGTACATTGCTGCTGGAGATAGCCAAGCCGCTGTTCCTTTCACCACAGAAATTAGAAGGAATTTTGACCTTCAACGAAAGATTGCTTCAAGTCTTTCCTATTTGTTGTTGTTACAGCTTGGCAGTAACAATGGGAAAGTGAGCCTTCCAGAGAAGGGCGCTATGGAGGCCACATCCTGCCCATAGGGAGGTGACATGTGGAGACACTGATATGGGCTGACCCAGGCCTGGGGCAGTACTTCATATGAAATTGGTCTCTGAGGCAGGTCCTACCTGAGAGTAGGGATGGAACAACTGCCAGCATAGACTGACAGAGTGCTCTGTCAAAGGGAAGACATGGGTATACCGAGAGGGAAACCTTACCAAGGAAGAATACACATATGGGATTGCCCGAAAGGAATCAAGCCATATGGACACATAGCCCAGTACAGGTGCTGACCGGAGACCCGGGCGAGCTAACACCAGTACTGGGCCTGGCGTCCTCCCAGTCTGACTGCCGGGGGCACTGGAGGAACTCCACCAGGGTTCGCCGTCTGGGGAACTTACTGGAGGAGGAAAAAGGCGTTCGCATCCCCGGGAGAGGGGGAATGGTGCAGCAAGCGTGACACCGGCCAACTCTTTCCCCCACTTACCTGTTACCCAACACACGGGAAGAAACTGACTCAACGTGGAGCCTGTCTCGCGAAGGTGTTTGGTGTCGCCCAGCCCGCAGCTCTACAGATGTCTGCTAGAGAGGCACCATGCGCAAATGCATAGGAGGAGGCAACACTCCATGTGGAGTGAGCCCCCATCCCGCGGGGGCATGGCTCGCCTTGGGATTGGTACGTCAAGGTGATGGCATCCACTATCCAGTGGGCCCACCTCTGCTTGAAGCCTTTCCTTTCTGCTGACCTCCGTAACAGATAGAGAGCTGCTCAGAGCTTCTGAAGCTCCGAGGTGCGGTCCACGTATATGCGTAACTCTCTTACGGGACACAGCAACGGCAAGGCTGGATCTGCCTCCTCCGAGAGCAGTGCTTGCAGGTTCACCACCTGATCACGAAAAGGCGTGGTGGGAACCTTGGGCACATATCCAGGCCAGGGTCTCAGGACAACGTGAGAGTAGGCCAGCCCGAACACAAGACACTCTTCGCTCGCCGAAAATGCTAGGAGGTCCCCGACCCTCTTGATGGATGAGAGCGCGGTCAGGAGCGCTGTCTTCCAGCAGACAGGAATTTAAACTCGACTGAATCCAGAGGCTCAGAGGGACCTCTCTGTAGTCCAGCCTGGACAACAGAGAGATCCCAGGAGGGCACTGGGGGTGGCCTAGGAGGATGTAACCATCTGGCACCCCTCAGAGACCTCAAGATGAGATCGTGCTTTTCGAGGGTCCGGCCGTCCACTGCATCGTGATGTGCTGCGATAGCGGCCACATACACTTCTAAGGTGGAGGGTGACAGCCTACGCTTCAACCTTGGTTGCAGGAAAGAAAGTACAACTCCTATCATGCATCTTCGGGGGTCTTCTCAGCGAGAAGAACACCAGTTCGCGAACAGACTTCATAAAGGGCGTAGGCTTGCCTCGTAGAGGGAGCTCTAGCCTAAGTGATCGTGTTAACCACCACTGGTAACAGATCAGTTAAGTCTGCCGTGTCTCATCCAGGAGCCACACATGGAAGCTCCAAGAAGTGGACGCGGGTGCTGCATGGTGCTGGGCCCCTGAGAAAGGAGGTCCTTCCTCAGAGGGATGCGCCAGGAGGGGCTGTCACAAGGAGCATGAGTTCTGAAAGCCAGGTCCGGGTGGGCCAATAAGGCGCAACCTGCAGGACCTGTTCTTTGTCCTCTCTGACCTTGCACTATGTTTATGCGAGAAGGCTCACTGGGGAATGCATGCCTGCGTAAAGCCCAAGGCCAGCTGTGTGCCAGTGTATCCGAGCCGAGGGGCCCTCGGTCAGGGAGTCATACAACTGGCCGCGAGAGGACTCGAGGAAGACAACAGGCTTACCTGAGCTCCCTCGAATCGACTCCAGAACAGCCGGATCATCTCGGGATGGAGTCGCCATTCCCCGGGGAACGTGAGCTGTCGTGAGAATACCTCGGCCACATGATTGAGCTCCCCCAGGATGTGGACAGCGTGCAGTGACTTGCACCGCGTCTGACTCCAGAGGAGGAGAAGATGGCGGGCGAGTTGGGACATGCGACGTGATCGCAGACAACCATGCCAGTTGATCTACAAAATGGTCGCAGTGTTGGCCATGCGAACCGCCGCAAGGCTAGTAGCACTGCCAGCAACTCGAGGCAGTTGATGTGCCAAAGCAGTCGAGGCCCTGTCCAGAACCCCGAGGCTGCCTGCCCGTTGCATGTAGCGCACCAGCCCACACTGGAGGCATACATCGTGACAACATGCCGAGACACTTGTTCTAAGGGTACTCCGACCCGTAGAAAGACAAGGTCCGTCCAGGGGCTGAATGAGCGGCAACACGTTGGCGTGGTAGTCACGCGAACTGTACCGTGGCGCCATGCCCATCTCGGGCATCATACTCACCGTGCCATCATACTCACCGAGTCTAACTCCATACTGAGAAAAGAGATTCTCTGCACGAGGGAGAGCTTGCTCTTTTCTCAGCTGGCTGGGGTGCCGGAGCACCAGGTCCCTG
The DNA here is from genome assembly GCA_039654775.1 of Spinibarbus caldwelli. Classification (NCBI taxonomy): domain Eukaryota; kingdom Metazoa; phylum Chordata; class Actinopteri; order Cypriniformes; family Cyprinidae; genus Spinibarbus; species Spinibarbus caldwelli. The sequence continues at coordinate 21,871,076 of CM077232.1, forward strand.
TGATCACACAACTGTTCTCACGTGCGGACCATGCTTGATGTAGTTGAGGATCCCAGGGATCAACGCTAAGGATTTTTTCTACTGGCCCGTTTGGGCCAGTGGTACAAATTTTTACTTGCCCTGCCAACATTTTCATTGGCCCTGCCACAAAAAATAAAATAATTGCTGTTATCATTGTTTTTGATCTACGTTATCTTGTATTTTAATAAATAAGCTTATATGACACCAATATTTTAGATATCAATTAAATTTTACAATTCTCTATTTCAATTTCAATAGCACTGCAAAAATCACTATCCAAAAATAAACATAAATATAAAGTTTAAACATTATTAAAGACAAGTGACAGCCAGTAACTAAGTATTACCACAAATAAACATAGGCCTATAGCACAAAGATAGAAATGAAATGATGTTTTAGGTTTTTATGTTTTGTAGATATTCAGGTACAGAAATTGAAAAATCACATAAAACAACATTTGAATATTTTTCACTCTGTTTCACCTTGATTTTTCATAGCATTTTGAAATTTTAATCATGGGTTAAAAAAAGTGCAATGTTTGATTTATATTAGACTGTATAATTTCAAAATCTGAAGCAAAAACAGAATGACCCGACTTTAGCTTTTTGAAATTATGCTAACATTACGTAAAACATCGGCACGAAACAGAAACAGCAGACGGGCTGAGTGAGACGCAGTTTCACTCTCTGACAGCAGGCGGCGCTCATGGAACAGTGATACAGCGTTTCCTTGGTTACCACTGTAAACACAGCAGCGCTGCGCATATTAACACCAATTTAATATGCATTATACGGAGACAAGATGAAAATAAAATGCCACTTTCTGAAAACAGCCAGTTCCCCTCAGAAACACATTCATTTAAAATTCAATATTTGGATTTTCTTCCTATATTTCGCACATTGTGAACAGAGATCTTGTTCTGCCTGCTAGTGCTACAGTGTTTTCTCCTCTTTGTGTCTGTTGTCATCGTCTCTGGCCTCTGTTAATATTTCCACACAAATGACATTTGGGAAAATGATTGCAGTGCAGTTTGTGTGCAAGCATGGAACAGAAGATGCTCTAAAATAAAACAAAAAATGTCCGGTCGATAGGTGCATCTGTACTCCAGTGTATAAATTCAATCTAGATAAATCATTGTTAAAGTTACACCAAGTTTTTTTTTTTTTTTTTTTTTTTTGCAAATATGATTTATTCTGAAGCAATATTCTCATCAGTTTTCTATCAGCTGTGACATATAAATCTGCATGTTTTTTTATATTCAATCCATGGGCAAGTTTTTTTTTTTTTGTTTGTTTTTAACCTTTATAGAGGGCATTTTCCCACTAATCTCATTAATACTTTCATTTCAAATTCAATAAGATCTATAAATTCAATTATAATAATGTGATTGTTATTATCTATAGGTTATCAAATTAAATCATTTACACTGAAAAATACAACTGCATTAAATAATAATATGAGATTCTTTTAAATATTTTTTTTTGAATATACAAAGAAATGATGGTGGAAATTATACTTTTTCAATGAAATTAAAACGCCAGTAGGTGCCAGTAGTGAGCGTTTAATGAGTGAGTCATTGAGTCGTTCATTCAAACGATTTGTTCAAACGGCAGATTCATCAGATGTTTATGCAATTAATTGGCTGGTTCCTGTGAGATGCGCTGTGGTTCCGCCTAAAATGTAAGTGACCTAATATTATTGTATTTGCTTATTGAACTGTTTATAGAACTATTGAACAGTCGTAATGGTGAAAATGTTGTGTGATGTTGCCTAACTAACTGTATTTTAAATATAAAAACTTTCCATTTTGAATTTTTACCTCAGTATGCCGAGTTTCTTAGTGTCGCGCATTTTGATTTCACCTGGAGAGGCTGCATGAGCCTCGCCTCAGCTCACTTTATATCGTACATACCTAGTTATTTTTGGTTATTGATGCTTTAATCATGTTAGTTGTCTGGCGTTAATGAAGCGAAATTTTCGAGCCCTGGAGTCTTTGTGCCGGGGCTCAAACCCCGGATGGCCCCGGCCCAATTTAAACCCTGCTTTTGTATGTGTTTGCCCGTTCAGGCGGCTCGCGCGTGTCAGAGATGCGGCTGTCTGTGCGTGCACTGTTTACACAGAACAGAACAGAACACAGTGCGCAAGTACTGAAAGAAGTTGTCTTTCGCGCCCAATTGCTTTTTAATCACTTGAATTTTAAAATTAACAAGGCTTAAAAACACATGCAAATGATAAACTTTCGTGACGACGCTGCAGTGGCCGATCGGGCAAGTGACAAATCAGTCTACTGTCCCGAACATCCTTCACGCTGGCCACGGGCCATCGGGCAGTCCTTATTGTCGAGCCCTGGATCCTGATGCCCACTTCCCGTAACAGGGCGAGGGTGCCCTCCGCAACCTTCGTAAAGGCATGGAGGGACAGGGAAAGCCAGAAGGGTAGGGCCCTGTACTGCCATGCTCGACCCTTGAACACAAACTGCAGAAACGGTCGGGACATGAAAGCAAGTGTCCTTCAGGTCGACCGCTGCAAATCAATCCTGGAGCTGGATGCAGATGTGCTTCTGCGTCAACATCTTGAACGGAAGCTTATGCAGGGCCCGATTCAAGACTCGCAGATCCAGGACTGGCCAAAGGCCACCGCTTCTCTTGGGAAAGATGAAGTAAGGTCTGTAAAACCCCTGCTTCATCTAGGCTGGAGGTACTGTCTCGATTGCATCCTTTGCCAGGAGGACAGCAATCTTCTCCTGCAAGACAGGTGCGTCTCAGACTGCCACCGAAGTCTCGAGAACGCCGCTGAACTTGGGAGGTCGCCTGGTGAAATGAATCGCATAGCCAAGTCGGATTGTGCGAATGAGCCAGCAGGACGGGTTAGGCAGCGCAAACCACGTCCCCAAACTCTGTAGAAGTGGCACCAAAGGGACAATCGACGTACTCGCGGTGGTGCAGCGGAAGGGAGTTGAGCTGGATAGCACAGAAGGCACCACGTTCTGACAGATCACAGCAGAACTCCCCGTGTCCCCGGAGGGACTGGCCAGAGATGCGTGGAGAGGCATTGCATCTCCCAACCGCAGTCTTTTGGCCGCTGGCAAGAGGGGGGATCGCGGGCGAGAGTGAGGAGGCAGTGCGTCACACACTGTCAGCCCGCGAGCCTGAAAACCCGAAGGAAAAGGAAATTGCTCTTTCTTTGACAATGTGGTTATCACTGGTCCTTGAGCCAGCGGCGGAACAGATACAACACGAAACAGAAGATTCTCCGCCCGGCCCTCCTCCGGGTGAAGGAGCAGCGCTGTTCTCGCCATCTCCTGAGAAAGAGCAGCTTCCTACATCTCCGGGTTGCCCGTGTCAGGGCCTCTTTATCGCCTACCTGGACGATTTCGGGGCCGACTGGGACACGGGGGGCGCCACGCTCCTGCGAGAGGCTCGACGTGCCGGCCTAGGTAATGATTAAGCACGGGGCGGAGCAGCTGTGGAGGACGCAGGAAGGCGCCCATGGCGACGAGCAGACTGGGGGCTGGCCCGCTGCGGAGCGGTGGCAGATGGTGCATCACGCCGGGGCAAGATGTGTTGGATGACCTCAGTCTGCTTCTGTACTGCTGAGAACTGCTGGGCACAGTCCTCGATAGTGTCGCTGAACAGTCCAGCCGGGGAGACGAGAGCATCAAGAAAGCACACTTTGTCGACATTGCTTATCTCAGCAAGGCTGAGCCACAGATGGCGCTCTTGGCCCACAAGTGTGGACATTGCCTTCCCAAGGGACCGCGCTGTGACTTTCGTCGCCCATAGGGCGAGGTCAGCCGCCAAGCGCAGCTCCTGCATCCACCTCGGGTTGGTACTACCCTCATGCATTTTAGTGCCTCGGCTTGGTGTACTCGCAGGACAGCCAAGACATGCAGGGCAGAGGCGGCTTGGCCCGCAGCACTGCAAGCTTTAGCCGCAAGAGCGGCTGTCAGCTTACAGGCTTTGGATAGGAGACGAGGACGATTCCTCCAAGTGGCGGCGTGTTGCGGGCACAGGTGCACTGCAACCGCACTCTCCACCTGGGGAATGTCAACGTACCCCCTAGCCAGCCCGCCATGAAGGGTAGTGAGGATGGGGGAGGCAGATGAGCAGGGCGTGAGCCACGGCCCGTGCCGAGGGGCCAATCATCTCGCCGCGAGGGGTCGGGACTGGGAGATGTGCACGCCTCCAGCCCGACTCTCGCAGCGGCCCGGGAAAGCAAGGCCGTAAACTCTGGATCCGATTCGGCGGCGGCCGCGACACCCGAGGGGGGCAGCCCCGCCAAATCTTCATCCTCAGAGTGCGAAAGCCCATCCCCCGATGCTACTATCGACATCTGATCCTCTATCGGCGCACCGAATGAAACGCTGGGCACGCCGTAAGACGGCACAGCAGAATCACCGGGAAGCCGCACAGAACAATGGCTGCGGGAGGAGTGAAAGGTCCGTGGGGACTGGCCCGGCAGAAAGGCTCTCACTGTAACCCTCAGATATCCCAGAGCACTAGCCGATGGTTCTCTGCTCGTAGCAGAGAAGCCAGCACGGGTAGTGACAGAGGGAGTCCCTCCCATCCCCGTGAGGAGAGAGAGGCGCGATTGCAGCGCTGCCATGGTTACACGCTCACAGCGAACACATAAACCATCCACGAACCCAGTTTCAGTGTGCTGACACTGAAGACAACGATCGTGGCTGTCGGGGGATAGGATAGGAAACGACCGCAACCAAGAGGACACGGCTAGAACGGCGTCTATAAAAAGATGCAAACCGTCCGTGATTTGCTCTTTTAGGAAAACTGCTCTTTTAGTTGAAGTGCCCAGGGGAATCACTGCAAACAGGGACACCGCTGTTCGCACCGTGACGCCAACCAGAACAGCTTCCAGACAGATGATGAATGGCTTTGTGGAGATCAATATGTTCATCCACTTGGCTCCGAAGCAAAAATCTGAAGAGTGGATGCTCAGTACCCAGTTTTTCAAAAAATGTAATCTGGATCAAATTGATCCGGATTTGGAAATACCATGTTTTGCTATCCAGGATCACCTGATCCATCTTACTTTTATGCCAGTTTTTTAAAGGAACATTGGATTGGATTACTGTGATTCAAATACCAAATTTCAGGATTACCAAATCCTGTTTACCAGAGCCTTAAATGGAACCAACAGTGTAGCCTAATGGCTTAGCAAAGAACAACAGGTAGGCAAAATAAGGGTGGCCACAAATAGCCATTGTTTTAATCGTAAGAATTATTAAGAAACACTGTAATAAACAGAAACATTTTACATTCCTTATTTTGTTATAATGTTAAATAACAAAACAAATACAATACTATCCAATGGTCAAAAATCATTTACAGGACAGATACAAGCTCTTTCCATCTCTGCCTTTAGGAGATGTATCTCCATCTGCACTTTTTTCTGCTGCAGTTGGGTAAGCAAGATTTGTTCTTTACCCAGTTCAATTTTTATTTCTGCTCTTTCGGTTTCCAGTTTCAGAAGCAACTCATAGCTGTCACCATCCTGGTTTGTAGCTGAGGAACGTTTGCGTTTTCTTGTAGGAACGTCTTGGACTGTCTTCATTACATCCACTAGGGATCTATCTTCCTCCTCAATCACTGTAGTTAAGTCCAGGACAAACATTTCCTCTGCAGGAGAATTTTGCTCGCATTCTTCTGAAGTCTTAGTCTCTGTAATTGTGGCCTCTCCATCTGCTTCTATGCCTTCAATGCCATGCAGAGCCTCTGATTTTTCTCCTCCTATGATATCAAGGACCATATCAGTGAAATCACCCCTCTTATATGGCTTGTTACCTGTTTGGGGGTTCTTGGCTTCAGTAAGGTCTTTCGTTGCCTTGGCCCTAAGGTTCTTCCATCGCAACATAACTTGTTTTATGGTCCTCTTTTGGCCAGACCCCATGGCATTGACATGATTGGTTATGTCCTCCCAAATGTTGTGTTTTCCTTTTTTGGTCACTTCTCCACCCTTTGCAGAGCTGAAACCTCCTACTATCGAGGCAAAATTGGCCCGAACACCCTTCAGCAGTGCACAGGTTTGTGCCACAGTGAAATTAGGCCCTTTTGAGTCCATGGGTCCAACTCTTTGGTGAAGCCAACACAGATCTTAAAAGCCTTGAGCATGATTGCTTTGGCTTGTGCTCAATTATGCTTACACCAATCAGCTCATTGCTGGTTAATGGGTGACACCATTTAAACACATCATGTCTTTGCACCCATTTCTCTTAGCCTACAGAGGCATCCACATGGCGGGTATTGTTCATCGTTACCGTAGGAGAAGGTACCGTCAAAGGATGCATGCTGAGCATGCCAAACCACTCGAGCAATACACATCAGAAGAACTGTATGCACGTTTTCGCTTTGGGAGAGATGACATTAAGTACATTGCAGATCTAATCAGGCCAACACTCCAACACCAAACCCAAAGGAGTCATGCTTTATCCGTGGAGGAACCGTGCTTAATCGCTCTGCGCTTTTACGCATGTGGGACTTTCTACCAAGTAATTGGTGACAATATGGGAGTGAGAAAAGCAACTGTGAGTAATGTGGTGAAGGCTATGTCAGTAGCACTGGGCAGTCTGATCAATCAATTTGTTTCCTTTCCCAAGGAAGACCAGACAGCTCAGACTAAGCACAAGTTTTTTTTCAAATGGGGAACATGCCTAGCACTATTGGTGCTATTGATTGTACTCATGTGCATATCCAAGCACCTTGTGAAAGGGAGTGGGAGTATGTCAATCGAAAGGGGAGGCACAGCATCAACATCCAACTTGTGGGCAACACCGACCTCATAATAACCAACTGTGTTGTGAAATGGCCAGGGTCTGTTCATGATGCACGTATTCTAAGAGAAAGTGCACTATACAGAGAGCTTCAATCCCACCGACCAAATGGCATAGTATTGGGAGACAGCGCGTATCCACTCCTACCATGGCTAATGACCCCTTTTCCAGTTGCAAACAAACCTGAGTAGGCACGCTTCAACTCCTAACATTGCAAAACAAGATGTGCCATTGAACGCTTAAATGGAGCCCTGAAGAGACAGTTTGCGTGTTTTAACTACTTGCAAGTTCAACCCAAGATGGCATGCAACATAATCCTTGCCTGTATTGTTTTGCATAACATCACCACCAGGCGTCATGTCCCTCTTGATGACAATTTTGATGGACCTGAGCCTGATGTAGAACCAGAACAGCCACCAATGTTCTTACCTAATGAAGGACACACTGGACATGCAATTAGAGATGCAATTGTGAGAAATTACTTATAACTAGGCTACTGAATGACTGAGTATATTTGTTGTTGTCATTGCCATTAATATACTGTGGAATTATAGAGCTGTGAGCAACAGTCACATTTATTTGACAGCTGATAGCGTTGAGATTTTTTTTGTTTGTTTGTTTTTGTTCTTTACCATATCTCATTAGATGTGACATGCTTCATATATGCTTCAAATATGAAGAAATGTATATATCATCAGTAAACATTGAATTTTGTGATCATTCACTTAAAAAAAAAATAAAAAAAACTGATTTTATTTGGTTCGAAATATCACAACTGGATCCACCCTTCTGATGGGATCAGGATAATCCTGTTTTTTTTTTTTTTGGATCAAATAGATCCCAAACTGAGTTCAAAGTTTTGAATAACCCAAAGGGCAGGTTTGATCCAGATCAAATGTAAGATCGGATTACATGCTCTGATCTTAGTTCGGAATCCCTCTTTTGCTTTTGAAAAACCCATTTCCAAGATTTTATCCAATCTGTGATCCGAAATCCCACTTGATTACTTTTGAACAACTGGGCCCTGGTATGCAAAATTCACTAGCCAATATTCATTGGCGTTTTCTCTTAAAGTCAGAGATGATTGGGGCTCCCAAGTGAATCCCCATAATGTCGGTCGACATAACTCATAGTGACCGACTGATAAGGAACTACAGTAGTCAACACTTGAATTGGATCACAACTTTTCATCAAAGTTGTCCTAAAACCAAAACAATACCCGTTCTTAGGACAACTCTGATTAACTTTTTTGATCCACTTCAAATGTTGACTACTGTAGTAGTGGTATACCCACAGCTAATGTTCCTTAAAATATTGAGAAATTAACACTAATTCAGAAAAAAATAAAGTGTTTATAAATGGTTCAGTAATTTTGATCTCCACTGTGTATATCTCTAGATATGTAACTGTAGCACAAAAACCTGACTGTTTTCTGTATTTTGTTCATTTTTGTTATTTAAATAATAAAATCTATACTATAAAATGTAAATGTATACATGTATAAATGTATACATTAATTATATATTTTCTCTGAGGTCTGTTATAATGTTTTAATGTTTTACACTCCCTCACTGACTGCTGGAAGTAAATGTGCCATATTGTACTGCTTTTAAAACTTCTATAAAGATTATGAGTAATAGCTTTGTTTTTAACAGCTTTAAAAGAAGCATTCTGATAGTAACAGTATGTTAAATTGGCATACAATAAACTCTTACTCAAGTCTCTCCTCTCAAAATATCTATATTTTATTCCTAATGATGATAGTAAATGCACTTAATATATAGAAAAAAGTGAGTATTCAGTAAATCATTCTTTGCTTTTGTACAAATGGCACATCATCTCAATCTGTCATTTCTTTAACCATTAAGAGCTTTAGGGTTTAAAGCCAGAACCAAGACTCCACCTGTCAGTGAGAGATGATTTTTAGAATTGATCAGAATTCTTTCACCTCAGTCCAGATATTGACAACCCTGACACGCAGGCAGAAGGTCATTTACCAGATTAGTGTCACCTGGATTAATCAGACACACTGATAACTGGCACTTTGACTGATCACACAGTCAGAGAGAAAACCGATAGCCCACGAGTTCCAACCCTCTCCTCTGATCCATTTCAAATAGCAGCACAAACTCCGTCTGGAGTTATCCAGGCTTGTCGTCTCTTATGGATTTAAAGACACTTATAATCTTTCCAATAATAATTCTGCTTTAAGACTCCTTTAAGGTAAGGTTAAGTCATTCAACTATTTTAAGCACAAAGCTCCGTAGTGAAGTTTCATTTCTTAAAGGCTTCTTCAAACGCTTGGAGACAGCAACATGAATTTCCTGAAAAAAATGTAAGACTTGACAACACTCTACATTAGTGCAAGAGCAGCTCTTGTACTGCCTAAAGGCTGTCTGAGGTCCACGACGGGAAACAACACTGGAACAGTTGGGCGGCTGTCGGCCTTGTTCTACCATAATAAAGACACTGATGAAAACCCATCTGTGTCCCAATCGTTTCACTGAGGGCTCACGCCATACCCATTCAACTGCCAAAACTGCTTCTTGATCAAAACCGTATTAAAAACCAAACCAAATTAGGAAATATAATGATAAGAAACGGCTCTAAGCATGTAAAAAAGCATTCTGTTAAACAATCACTTCATGATGAACCAGATCATATTTTCTAGAAAACTACATAAATATCCTTAAAACAATATTACATTTTTCTTATATTAGAAAGAAAAATATATATTAAGTATTTTTACACACACACACACACACACACACACACACACACACACAGTTACTAAAGTAGTCAAACCTGTTCATTAGAAGGGGGTGACCCAATACTTTTGGCTATATATATATATATATATATATATATATAGTCACACTTTATTGTAACTACTGTATTAACTATGACCTTTGCCTTAATAAACTCCTAATTACTGCTTATTAATAGTTAGTAAGGTAGTTGTTGAGTTTAGGTATTGGGTAGGATTAAAGATGTAGAATATGATCATACATAATATGTGTTTTATAATAAACAGCCAATATTCTAGTAATATGCATGCTAATAAGCAACTAGTTAAGAGTGAGAACTGGTCCCTAGACTAAAGTGTTACCATAAATACATTTATTTATATTTATTCACTTCTCTGTAAACTTATTAACCCTCTGGGGTCGACCCTCCTGATAACGCCGAAAAGAACTTAAATTACACTCAGTTTTGATCGTACAGATAAGAGCAATACATCAATCGAATCTGTAAAGGGTCTACTTTTATTTGTATACACACATAATAACAACAAAACTTTGTGCATTTATAAAATAAAGAAAACAAACAGGGTGTGCTGTCTGCCGCCTTGGTCTGCGTGATCTTCATTTAGAAACGCGTCATTAAAATGAACTGAAACTCAGCAAATACTCCACAAAGAGACATGAGAGATATATCTATAGAAAGCTTGAAATGTCTACTATTAAACTAAGCAAGTCTTATTGAAAACAAATATTCTGTGATAAAGTAATCCATCTGAAACCAACGCGATGTCCAATCTTTCACGTCTCCCTTCATTATCTCTAATGCGACCACGCCCACACGCTGAGGGCGCTATAGATATTATAATCATCCATGTGAGACGCGCGGCGTGTAAACACCGACATCACAGCAAACAAAGCAGGAGACTTTACCTCAAGTTCATCTCGGCTACTGTTCGCTTCGCGCTGAGAGGAAAAAGACAGAATTCACCTCAGAAAAAGACGCGCTGTGACAAATAAGACAGAATTTACCTCAAGAAGCTGGATTACCTCAGAAAAGAAGAATGCAGCGGCTTGATCCAGCGGAGATCATAAACATGAGTAAGTCTTTTTTTATTAACCTACTTGTAGTAGTTTTCACATAACTTGTACACATTTTACTAGTTAAGTTAGACTTTTTCCAAACTATAATTCCTGACTAAATGTATATCAAGTGAAACATTATGAAGTTTCATTCATAGCATCTAAATGTCTCACGATGCCAGGATTTTTTTTTTTTAATGTTCTATAAAATAGACAGCAATACGATATAAAAGTAATATGAGTTATAATGTTACTAGCCTAATGTCAGTAAGAATGATTAGACAAAACTTTACTGTGATAGGCTATTCTCTGTTCGCAAATATAGCCATATATGTTTGTAGCTATAGTTTTTGTATTGTATAGGCCTACATACAAAGCATGCTTGTGTTTATGACTGTAACTAAGCTTCTGTTCACGAATATCTGCTCTGGTGTAAATATTTTGAATGTGTTATACCCGGTCATTGGTGTTTGCGATCGTCTGAGGTGTAAATGTATCAAGTAAGCTGTAAATATCACTGATAATATGTGTGCTATGTGTTAATTGTGTTCTTTTTTTCTCTATAAATTAGTACTAGTATCAGTGACCATCACAATAATGTTAATAATGTAGTTTATTTGTGTAAACAGCATTCTTACTTTTTTTTTTATTTCAGATGTGAGGATAGCAGTTCAAAAGAACCTGTTGCAAAGCGAGCCAATGCAAATAAGCAGCCCACTCAGGAACCTGGACCATAGCTAAGACCAAGTATTTATTTATTTATTTTTATTTTTTTTATGTCCTTCAGAGCACATAAACAATATACACTTTGGAAATGCCAGGTATGTGATGTTCATTTATATGTTTCAACATGACACACTACCAGACAAAAGTTTTTCAACAGTAAGATTTTTAATGTTTTTGTAAAGAATTCTCTTCTGCTCACCAAGCCTGCATTTATTTGATCCAAAATACATAAAGTTGTATTTGCTAAAGCAGTAATATTTTACTATTTAAAATAATTGCTTTTTATTTGGATATATTTTAAAATGTAATTTATTCCTGTGATCAAAGTTGCATTTTCAGCATCATTCCTCCAGTCTTACTCCAAGTGTAACAATATACACTATACCATTCAAAAGCTTGGAGTCAGTATATATAGAAATGCAAACTTTTATTTAGCACACACGTGATGATAAAGACATTTATCATGTTAAAAACCATGCTGTTCTTCTGAACTTTCTATTCATCAAAAAAAAAAAAAAAACCTGAAAAAAAATATTCTCAGCTCTTTTCAACATAATAATAATAATAATAATAATAATAATAATAATAATAATAATAATAATAATAAATGTTTTTTGAGCAGCAAATCAGAATATTAGAATGATTTCTGAAGGATCATGTGACTGGAGTAATGATGCTAAAAATTCAGCTTTGAAAGTCAGCTTTGATTGTTCCTAATAAACTGTTTAACTGCACTCGCAAGTGAATCTCAAGTTATTTTGTGTGATAGCTAAATATATTCTTAATAAACTACAAACAAAAAAAATATAAATTTATTTTGTCTTCACATTCTTTCTTGTAACTCTTCCCTCTTAGTCACATACCTGACTGAATGGCTCATTATGCAGCTCATGTTATGCAGCTTATGTGGGCCTTTGTCTTCTCAGGTGTGAATTACTGCATTATGCTGGGTAGTTGACGCCCTCTTGCATATGCCCTTTCTACCTGAAAAAGTGTCTTAGAAAATTCTAAATAATATATTGTTTTCTGTGACAGAGTAAACAAGATGATTTTCACATAATTTTGAAGCAAAAACTCTAGGTTATAAGATTCAGTTCTCAAAAGTCTTGTGAACAAATGTTCTGTATGTGTTTTATGGCCTTATTTCAGTGACTTCAAAATTTTAGTTTTTCACTAACCACGCATAAACGTTGCTTTCTCAAAAACTCAATCATGTACATAAATGCTGCTAACATATTATTGTAGCCCAGTTTGTCCTGTTTACAGTGTTATTAGACTTTAGCCATTTATATGTTTATAAGCAACTGAAAAAAGCACAAATGTCAGGGCATGTCAAAACTTCTCCAGACCCCCAAAACACCCTCAGACCCCAGAGGTTAATGGATATTTAGGTTCAATGAAATGCTGCAATCTCAGAATGATGCCTTGTGTTAAAAAGAGTGTATTTCAATAGTCCACAAGGCAGCTTTTGTTGATTTACCTCATACATTCTTCATACAGATGCACTATACTATAAGTAGCCATTAACTACAGAGTTGAAGCTCTAAACCTCATTATCATCTAACATAACAATGAAGGAAACTGAATAACTAGTCACGGAACAGGCACTCTTCTGTATAGATGGATTTAGCAGAGAGCAGCCATAATTTTCTCTGCTCAACCACCCAAACACAGCTGCCAGCCACACTCGTATCATAAAAAGTTAAGTGGAAAAATGTGGGGTGTGCATCTACCCTGCATTAGAACAGGCTGAGTGAGGAATGCCTGAAAAGCAGAAAGCACCTGCCATGTGTGGGGAAACTGTAAATGGATCTCAGCTCCAGGTCCTTCCTGAATTATTAATATATGGGTGTTTATCGCTGGAAACTTGCTCTCAAAAATATAATAATATCACAATAGCATGCGAGTCCAAGTGCCATTGTGTTTCCCTTCAGACTTGCTCCTCTAGACCGCCCAGTGTTATCATACGGTGTAGATTGCCCTTTCAGAGTTTAAATTTTAAGTTTAACCTTTATTTGAAAGCTTGAAAGTTCAATTTTGAGATGGAATTAAGGTCAGAGCACAGAAACCATCAGTGTGATACAGCGTTTTTTGGTCACCCGCAGTGAAATTGCATCGATGCACTCAATCATGTCAGATAACTCGCAACACTCATAATTTAGAGCCGCGCAACACTGGCCTGACACATCACTTACTAAGTGACAGCCAAGAAGCTGTACAAAGTAAAACTGTGTGCACCGTCTTCTCCACTAAAAGAGCAATCAGTGCCGGTTTGCCCACGGGCACATGTCGACATCTGTGATGCAGATGACTCCTACTGATGCTGCAAAGCTCAGTGCTGCAGTAAGTCAAACAGAGCTGTTATTCTAACTAATGTGTTTCCTGCTGAAAGGGACAGCGTACTGTAGCTGGTCGCTGGAATGTGTTGTGTTTTGGATGATGGTGTCCCCAATCAAGTGTTTTAACTTTCAAGACTTCCTTCAACCCTATTTGAATGGGATTTGTTTTAGGAAATGTCTGTAAAGCAGTTTACTCTGGATGTCTGTAATGTTTTCACACAGGACAAGCCATGTCTGTAAAAATCACCCAGAATGGCACCCAGAAGCATTTGTATATTGCAGCCACTCATATCTAAGCTAACACCAGGGCACTGTCACTGGGTCAGCACCTTTTTGAAATTTACAGATATGTATCATTAAGGTATTAATGCTACATTAAGGTACTAACTTTAGACGCTAATTTGTACCTTCAATGTATTTATTTGCAGCCTTTAGGGGTAAATAAGGTACAAATGTGCAAAGGTACAAATACCTTTTTGGTACCGCCCCAGTGACTGCTTTACTGTTTTTTTTTCTCTGAGAGGAAATATTCAAGCATATACACGTTCAAATGTCTGGGGTCGGTAAGATTCATTTAATGCAAAGTCTTTTATGCTCACCAAGGCTGCATTTATTTGATCAAAATAAAAATATTATTACAATTTAAAATAACTGTTTTTTTAAATTATATTTTAAAATGTAATTTATTGCTTTAATGGCAAAGCTTAATTTTCAGCATCATTACTCCAGTCTTTAGTGTCACATGATCCTTCAGAAATCATTCTAATATGATGATTGCTGCTCAAGAAACATTTCTTATCATTTCTGTTTCATCAGTTTCTTATCTAAAACATTTGTGCTGCTTAATATATCTGTGGAAAACATTATGCATTTTTTATGGATTCTTTGCTTATTTTTCAATAGAAGCCCATTTCAGACACTGATTAAAAAATAGGAAAAAGGTAATTGCAACTTCACATCTCGCAATTCTGACGTTTTTTTTTTTTTTTTTTTTTTGCGTGATACAAACTTGCAATTGAGTTTTTTTTTTTTTTTCGAAATTGTGAGACATAAACCTGAGAAAAAAGTCAGAAGTGCCAGTTTATATCTTGCAATTCTGACTATTTCTTGCAGTTGTGAGTTTATATCTCACAATTCTGAGAAAAAAGTCAGAATCGCAAGATACAAACATGCAATTCTGAGAACAAAAGTCAGAATTTCTTGCAACTGCGAGTTTATATCCCACAATTCTGACTTTATATCTTGCAGTTCTGACTTTAAAATTCGCAATTGTGAGTTCATATCATGCAATTCTGAGAAAAAAGTCAGAATTTCCAGTTTATATCTTGCATTTCTGACTTTATAACTCACAATTGCAAGTTTGCATCATTTTTTTCTTAATTTATTTGAAATAAAAAACATTCTAAACAAATGTCTTAAATGTAATTTTTGATCAATTTAATACATCCTTTGTCTTGAAAAACAACAGAATGTATGTCTTTAGTGTTTGTTGCTTTTACTGTTCTGGAAAATGTGTTCTGAAAAGCGAGAGTCTGAACACACACACACACACACACACACCTTAACACATGAACTTTCACCATCATTCTGCTCACAGATCACATAATCACTGAATTACATACTTCTGTAGGCTACTTCTCTCTTTTTTAAAACCAAAAGAAATCAGAATCCTTTTTTCTTTCTCTACATGGGTAACAAATGTCCTGTGCATTGAAGAACAATATGAAATGAATTTCACTTTTTTCCTCTTGCAAGTCTCAAGGTTGTACAGTCCACCGTCTTTTCAATAAAAACTCAGGACAAAAACCTGTATGCTTTGCATCCTTAAGTCCATTAGGAACAGCAAGCGTTATCTCTCAGAAAAAGTCGTGAACGTTTCTTTTCACTGACCAATGTCTACTTAATACACTTAAATGCTGGACATGGGCTGCTGAGAGCAGATTTACAGGCTTTTATTAGCACGTCCTTTCAGCTGCTATTATTTTTGGTTACTTTTTCAGATAGTTTTACAGAGGGTAAAAGAAGCTA
Organism: Spinibarbus caldwelli; assembly: GCA_039654775.1. Taxonomy (NCBI): domain Eukaryota; kingdom Metazoa; phylum Chordata; class Actinopteri; order Cypriniformes; family Cyprinidae; genus Spinibarbus; species Spinibarbus caldwelli. The sequence continues at coordinate 21,886,801 of CM077232.1, forward strand.
TAATCTTTACCAGCAATGTGCAGTCTGTAAAAAGTCCTGAAATATTACAGACAAAGCCGATTAGCACAAGATTAAAATAAGAGGGAAGCTCTGATAATTAGCACACCACCAAATAGGGCCTTAGTTAACCAGTTTTACCAGAAAAGCTATGCAGTTTCAGCAGTTTTAGACCAGCACAAAACTAGCATGTGTCTAAACTGGTCTTCTTTGAAAGAAGCACAAGGCTCAGTACTCATCCATGAAGTGCCACATGTTTTCCTCCAGCTCTGAGCAGAGAAGGGCAAGATGTTGTGAGATCCATCAAACCCCCCACGCTCAGAGGAGATAAATGGCCTTATTGGGACAGACCACACAGCGGCAAACCTCTAATCTGCTGCATAGATTACAGTTCTCATTGATCAGCACATCATACTTTTACCCCACGTGTCTACCTGGAAAATGTCATTAGCATTTGAACGGCAGAAATGACTAAAGCATGTGTGATGGGCCAGAGTGAGAATAAAAACTAATCCCAGGAGCTCCAACTCCTATAAAATACCACAGTATGATAGTGCATTTGTGCTGTATTATGTGTGTTGTCAGTTGAAATATGTCATTCTTATATATCAATATATATTTAAATTAAAATTTAAATATTAGATTTATGGTCAGTAACAATATTTTTGAAAAAAGAAAAAAAGATAAAGATTTTTTAATTCCATTCAGCAAGGATGCATTACATTAATCAAAAGAGACAGTTAAGACATTTATAATGTTAAAACAAGATTTCTATTTCAAATAAATGCCGTTATTTTGAACTTTCATTCATCAAAGATTCCTGAAAAAACATATCACTATTTCCACACTTCATTAAGCAACACATCTGTTTTCAACATTGATAAGCAATGTTTTTTGAGCAAATCAACATATTAGAATGATTTCTGAAGGATCATGTGACACTGAAGACTGGAGCAATGACTGCTGAAAATTCAGCTTCACCATCACAGGAATACATTACATATTATGATATATTTAAATAGAAAACTACTTAATATATTTTGCAACATTATAGTTTTTTGATTAAATAAAGGCAGCTTGGCGAGCATAAGAGACTTTCAAAAGCATTTAAAAAGTCTTACCAATCCCAAATTTTTGAACAGTAGGGTATAACATAATGGCACTGGATAAAACCTGACAAACAGCATTAACACCCAATACAGAAATGCAAATCTAAGACAATTCAATAATAAAATAACATACCTCACCCTTTATAGGTGATTTCACTTTTTGACTTTTTTCACCATACAAAGCATGCAGCTTTTGTTAAACGGCATGTCTTGGTTTGATTTATAAATTAACTAATACTTCAACTAACCATTTATAAATGAACTAACCATTCAGTTATAGTGTAAACATTATATCATGTAAAATATATAGAAAAATAAATAATAAATTAAACATTTGATAAACTGCATTATTTAATATATGAACTTTGACAGCACTAGTAATAACTTATGTACATTTGAAATGTAACCTTGGATGGGCACTGCTTTACACAGTAAAGATATCAGCAAACAGGTGAAAAGATGAAAGATTTCATTAATACTAAGATCTCAGCTAGAAAGCAACATAAACACAAAACTGTGAGATAATAGCAACTTGTACATTTCACATGTATTTTGTAATTGATTTTCTCACATCTATCTACCAGTCGCCGATCTAGCCCTATATGTATTGATTAAAGCTGTGTCGGGTTTGACATTAGCTATAATTACACTGAGATTCTGCTGTTGATTAGCTAGAGGTCGCAACGATTTTAGCCTCCTGTAAATTTAAGGGGGAAAAAAAACGAGAAAAAATACATAGAAAGAAGGTGACCTTGGTCCTGATATTATATTGACACTCTCATGTGGTCTGTGAATTTCTGGCAGTGCTGGAGAACTACAACGCTGAGGTCATAAACCAGCATAAAATTATGTCCGCGACTACAGGATTCAATGAATTTGAGTAACGTGCTGCTGACACAAAGTTAAATGACTGACTTCCTCAATATGTCGCTTTAGAGATAGGCCTCGGCTGAAGCGCGTTGACTGACACACGAGCTCTAATGCTGCAGAACTTCAGATGTGGCATCACACCGCACTGCCGCTAAGTGACACAGACCCCGTCGTGCTGTCGACACTGCGAAGCTGGAGGTATGAAAATGTTAAGGAAAGTGAAAAATAAATAAAAGCATTTCTAATAGGATGCGGTAAAACATTCGCAGCTGCCAGAGGAATTGCTTTATTTATGACTTTTTTCACTTCACATCCTGGTGTAATAGAGCTTTTGTCATCAGAGTAAATGAACACGGGGGCTGCACACTGAACCTGAAGTGCTATGAAAATAATGAACAAATTCTGTTTCTCGGAGGAGTTTGCTAGTCTATTTGAATTCCTTTAAGGAAATACGGAATTGCTACAGAGTCCAGAGATGGAAACTGCCACTCCTCGTTTGCCCGACGGAGTTGAACACTTAAGAGAAACTGGCAAGCAGAAACACCTGGAGCTGATATTCAGAGATCCTCACTGACAAGAGCCCTTATTAGACTGCCCACAGCGTGGGTTAGCTGCTGGAGAACTAAGGGTCTGGACGTATGGAGAAGTTCACACAGGGAGGTTACTGTAGCTCCAGGATCAGAAACATTATTTAATTCCACTGAAACAGGAGATTCTTTGACTTTGATAGAATGCTTCGCAGTAGCCATTATAAAAGTGCTGTCTTCTTTATTTTGCTCCCTGGAGTCATTCCATGCTGCTGTGCATCTAAGAGATCGACATCCTGGACAATTCAAGCTGTTCATTCGTCAAATTGAAAACCCCACATTGGTGAACACAATCTTCTGTATAAGCTTGCACATACACTGCTCAAAATCTATATACCTATACATCTATATATCAAATCTATCTATCTATCTATCTATCTATCTATCTATCTATCTATCTATCTATCTATCTATCTCTCTCTTTCTCTCTCTCTCTCTATATACATGTATATATACACAAAATAAAGTTTACTTGGGAAAGGAAAAAACGTATTATATATTTGCAGAACTGTTAAACAAAGATTAGTAAACTAATGAGCAGAGGAATGTGAATGCACTCATTTGCGCAGTGCTGTTAAAATAAAAGTCCCAGTGCTATCAATTTAAAAGTCCTGCTTCTGACACTTATCGTACAAACAGAAAACCTTACTAATAATTAAAATATGACAAAATACCAGATATAGCAGTCCATTACTACTATTCAGTGTGAATAGGTTTTTATTTGCTCTATTAGAAACAAAGTTGTGTTTACATATTACATATACTACATGCTGCACAAAAAGGTGCTTGAATTGTAAAACTTTCACATTCCTTGCTTTGAATCTTTGAATCAAAAAATATTGAGGCATTTTGTTTGGGACACTTTGCAGCAAGTCAGTGTTAATCTAATCAATCAAATTACTGCTAAAAAAAGTTTGTTAACGAAGGATTTTTTTTGATTTTGTCAGTGATAGCAAGAATACAAAAAATGTTCATAACGATAATTAAATATACTGAAAATGATGTAAAAAATAACATTGTAAGATATAAATAATGCATTAAAAATGCTTTTTTGAAGACAAAATCTATAATATGACTGATTTTCAATCAAAAGTATGACTGATTTCTAATCAAAGTCAATAATGTCAAAGACTGACCTCCTTGAGCTGCACGAGCTAAAGCAGAACAAGGAATAAACACTGATTTACATTGGGTTAATTAACCCTCTACATATAGCTATGTAATTAAACTATGAAACTATGACTAAAACGAACAAACAAAAATATATATAAAAAGAAGATATCAATGAGCAGCTGCATATTCTATTTTTTTTTTTTTAAAGATGTATTTATAAACACCCCTAAACATCACAATAAATAAAGCAAACCGATGTTGAGAACCTGACATGTCAATCAGATGGTGCCTTTCTGTTTAAGCAGGCAGTTCTTGGGCAAAATGATCTGCAGTGTTGACCAGACTTTATGCAGATAGTTAAAAGTCCAGCAGTGCAGAGTGTGCATACTCTAGAGATGTGCTAAGACATTCAAGGCTGTAGCTGGATTTCAATCAGGCTGTGCACTGCATGACAGATGTCTCTTAAAGGGTTAGTTTACCCCAAAATGAAAATTATGTCATTAATTACTCACCCTCATGTCGTTCCAAACCCATAAGACCTTCGTTCATCTTCGGAACAGAAATTAAGATATTTTTGATTAAATCGGAGAGCTATCTGACCCTCCATAGACAGCAACACAACTGTAATGTTCCCAGGTCCAGAAACATAGTAAATACATCAGTAAAACAATCCATGTGACATCAGTGGCTCAACTTCAGTTTTGCAATGCTATGAGAATACTTTTTTTGTGCAGAGAAAACAAAAATAACAATATCTACTCAACAATTCTTCTCCCCCAAGTTACGTCTTCCGCCATTTTGGAGAGTACCCAAGAACGTATTTGACGTAATCAGCGTTATTTACGTTCGGGGGGAAAGCGCGCATGAATGTAATCTGCGTAATACGCGCTGTTTACGCTTAGGGGAAAGCATGCGTATGTATTGTGATACTCTTTAAAATGGCAGAAGACGTAACTCGGGGGAGAAGAATGGTTGAGTAAATTATGTTATTTTTGTTTTCTTTGCGCAAAAAAAAGTATTCTCGTTGCGTTGCAAAACTGAAGTTGAGCCACTGATGTCACATGGACCTGTTTTACCGATGTATTTACTACTTTTCTGGACCTGGGAACATTTCAGTTGCGTTGCTGTCTATGGAGGGTCAGATAGCTCTCAGATTTAATCAAAAATATCTTAATTTGTGCTCTGAAGATGAACGAAGGTCTTACGGGTTTGGAACGACATGAGGGTGAGTAATTAATGACATAATTTTCATTTTTGGGGTGAACTAACCCTTTAAGAGTGCTGCCAGACTGTAAAAAGAGTTCAGTCCTGCCCTTGAATACAGAAGAGAGGGATATAGATCACTATGCAATGAGCTTTAACTGGCCAGTAAACTGGAGCAGTCTGAACATCAGTGTAGAGAAAAATGCCCCTTCTCATGGTCAGAGTGGAAAAGACCCTGATATCCATGCATCAATATGCTCATTCTTGGGAAATAAAGCAGAAACTGAAGAAATGCCTAGTCCTCCAGAGCCCAATTAACTCCGGCAAAAGGAAGTCAAGAAAGCTACATTGAAAACAACACGTGCCCAAAAATCCTTCATTACTCTGTCAGTCTCTTTCTTAGGTTTGGGCTGAAAGGTTAAACAACAGAGCAATGGAGACACTTCACGCTTAATTTAACCAGAATTCTCATCAACATAATTATCAAAATCAAGACAGCCATTTTGATGCTTTTAGCTATGATTACTTGCTTCTTTGCTACACAAATTTGTTTTACCAATAAATACTGGGTAATTAAATTTCGCATAGCAGCATTGTATTCAAATGAGAAAGCTGCTCTTCTGAAAATGAGGTCAAACCAAATTTGTATAATAACACCGGGGCCCTTTATAGTCATCAAGTCTGAAATAATGCATTCACAAATGAAAAAATAATAAGACACTCTTTCTCATCCCCCAAAACACCTGATTGTGTCAAATTGCATCAATTAGCTAATCAATTGAGGTGCGGAGAAGATCAAACAGAGTATTTGATACTGGTGTTAACTTAAGATCACACATCTGAGGTGTTTTATAAGAATTATGAGAAAAGTCTCTGGTTCTAATTACGCCCGTTTCAAAACACCCACACCTCTCAGACCTGTGCGTCAATTCTCCTCAGGAACTTTAATTAGTTAATTTAACTGGATTCTTCCCAGCCTCCTTAATATATCCACCCATAATCTATTATGACACAATAATAAAACACGCAAAAAGGCTGCAATTAGTTTCACAGGTTGTAAAGAGGGGCTATTAAGGTCTCGCTAAGGCTTCATCAAGTTCACGTTACTGGATTCCTCATCTTCATGGCATCTCTCATAAATTACAAAGCTTGGTTAAAATGGGTCACACTAACTGATCTCCAAAGCATGCTGCTGAGAGAAACAAGTTCAGACAGCTCTATAGCCACATATTAGATAGTGAAATGCACTGATGAAACAGTGTGACACTGACATGACATGGACCAATGTGTACGGCTGCTCTTAAAAACCTTTTCTTTATTAGATCACTCTCAATAATAGAATGTTTTATAAGTATACAAATCATCTAATGGAATACGCAGACACTAGCTAAACAACTTTGCATTAAAAAAAAATCTTTTTGCTACAGGTGGATATTAGAATCTTCTGATATGACAATTTATTAGTGGTGCTGTCTAAAACAGCACTATTACTGTTGCTTATGTTTTATTAAACACCCTTAAACTAGTGTATTACCTTATGGCCTGCATCATTTGCACTACAGAAGTAAATGATATCTCAAATCATGGTACTTGTTCAGAAGAGGTATGCTATTCATTTTCTAAGTAACCAGAATTCTGATTTTTGCCTGGTGGATGATAAAAAAGGCCATGAAAACAACAAAGATATACATCGAAAAATGAACTTCAGCCATATCTAAGAGCAGTTTGTCACAGAAAACAGGGGTAGGCTTTACTGAAATATCAACCTGGTCTCATGACGAAAACGTACCTCTGGGAACTTTTTCGCAAGACGTACGATGCGAAATGTCCACTGGGTGGCACTAAAAGAGTGTTCGATTTTTTTCTCCGGAACAGATGAATGTACACATGGCACGTTTTATGTGATGTTGGTTTTGTACGTGTCACCACACTTCTGACTTAAAATGTCCATTGAGTGGCGCTATAAGTCTAATGCTCCATGACGTTTTAAAATAACGTACCATCTGCACTACACCTAAACCTACCTGATAGTATGAACAAAAGCAAATGTGATGTAAAAACACAAACATGCCGTTTTAGCTTGTTTTCCGATCTTTCAGCTCTTTCATCAAGAGTCACGTTTTTGACAGGATTCGTACCCAAGGATTCCACATCCTAAGTCCAGCTCCGTGCCAGCTGAGCTACCGAGCAAGCTTGTTACATCCGGAAAGCGAAACATATGAAGCTGTAATCATAATTGTGTACGAAAACGATTACAAGTGTTCGCTGTTTTACCGCATCTAGTGTTTATTTCTGTTGGAAACTGCAGTGATATGTACTTATTTATACGTATTTTGCATCTTGTGAAAACGTTCCCAGAGGTATGTTTTCGTCATGTGATCAGGAAGTCAAATATATAATCACCTAGAAACCATCCAGACCTTCAAAAATTTTTGAACTGTAGTGTACATACATATACATTCATTTTGAAATAATATAATACCAAAAAATAAAGTATTTTGATTGTATACCTTGTGAGTTGACGCAAGACACAGTTTGAGTCCTGGTTCCATTTCCACAGTTCCCTTCGGTGGGCATACAAGCCCCCTCAGACTGCACCTGCCACAGGAAGCACTCTGGATCCTCACAGGGCATTGACTCCAGGAGATGGGCACAGCTTTCTGTTCCTGATCCTTCCTCCAGCACCTCTCTCCTCCTCTGCCTGTAGCCTGTGAGCAGAGCGAAAGACAGGTGGATTAGGGGTATTCTGAGGGAAAATGAGTGCCAGTTCTGGCCAGTGAGTTCTGAACAGAAATTCTAGCGGTGGCTAAATAAGCCTGTAATAGAAACTCATTTGAAAAGGCTTTCTGTCACAGCTTTTGTTAGCAGAATAAATTCCTACTCTGGCGCTGCTGTAATTTGCCTGAATACACTCTTTTCATTTACTCATTTGCAAAGCTATGAGCTATGACTGCAAACTGAGACGCCAGTCATAAATGAAATAGCACTAGAATATGAACATTTAACACCTACAAGTACTGGTTAAACATGAAGGCAAAACATTGTTCTCCTAAAAAAAAAAAAAAAAAAAAAAAAAAAATTATGCATTGTGCTGCTAGAAAGATCATCATCGTCTTTTAATTCAAGTCCTTGAGGGAAAAAAAAAAAAACTCTAAAGGCTAGCTTTAATTAATATTTCATAAACTGGCATACGTTTTCAAAGCCAGCTCTGGCCGACATCAATATGTATTACAGTACAGTGCATAAGCAGGAAAAAAGATGAATCAGGCATTACTCCAAGCATAATTTATCAAAACAAGATGATCTGATGACTAACATGAGGGTGGGATGCTAGTTGTCTGGAAACCATCTGATCCTGTTTACGGTCAGTGACGAGTAGATGCTAACTCCTCATATATTTGCTCCTTGACTATCTGCATCCCAGTAGTGAGATTTGGTTAATCTCACACCCCTGCAGGGGGCTTGACTCGGCAGTCCTGGTAAAATCATAGTGTCAGCCAAGCCTTTGAAATAATCAAAACACCCTACAGCTCTCAACATCGCTTTGACACAAAAAACGGTAAACTCTATAAGACATGAGTGTATTGTGTGATGAGAGATCTGAATAAATCACATATATAAATTCAAACCTTGGGGTATTAGCAGTTTGCTTCACTTATCACAAAATAATTGAGAAGACATATTCTGTAGACATTTGTTCTGTTACAGAGTTCATAATATGATGATTACATAAAACTTGTCTATATTCTACATACGTATTCACAACAATCGCATTTTCTGCAAAAACATGCCCATTTCTCTCTGGAGACAGTCAATATGAATATGTTTTATAACTTTTATAAACCACTAACATTTGTTTCCACAGATAATAGGTCAATAGAAACAGTCCTGTAGGAGAGTGTTGTAACATATTTTGGTTTCAAAATTTTTAGCTTAGTGTTTTGTGTTTTTTATTTTGAGATATGCATTTCAAACATTGATATAATATTCCCATATGTGTCTGCTACAAATTATAACATATTAAAATGAACAATTTCTCTCTAAATTGTATAAATTAATGTCAAGTATAAGGGGTGCTATTGTTGTAATCTTCCTCAATCCTGGGGGAACTGGTTGTATTTTTTACTGGGACTTATTGCGCTAAAGAAATTAATTTGTTCAAAATTATTTTCATGCCACCCATCATCCATAAATCCTTCATATTTGTTATACAGACTCTTATAACTTTTACTGTAATCTCCGGAGTTTATGGAGGGTTTATGAAGAGAAAAATCCTGAAAAACAGCACTGAAATAAAGTGAGAAATAAAAAATGCCTCAAAATATCATATTTCCTGTATTAAAATATATATTATTATATATACACACACAAAATATATATCAATATTTCAATATATATACTACAGCCCAAGTTTTGTTCACTGAAGACACAACATGACAGACTGAAGGTGTAACAAAAACTTCCTGCACCTCTGAGCCCCAAAAGCAGCATTCTTCTTCTGTAGATGACAACAGCTCAACCCCAGGACAATAAAAGAACAAATCACAACTACACATCATTCTGAAACTACACCTGAGCAGCATAGTGGAGGACATACTCCCATGGAGAACATGCATGCAGACACAGTTCACAAACCAACAGCCCTGTTTCTGGACCAAAAGGAACACCTGGATGGCCAATGCCCTCCTCCAAACTGTGAAAAACAATTTGGTGGAGACACATCCCTGCGGATATTAATAATTGAAAGGTTCACGGGAGCTATCGGATTTATTCATGGGAAAGACTGGTGGGCTGCAGGCAGCATTTCACTTCCAATACTTCAGAACCTTATCAGTCCCACTTCAATGCTCCCTACTCACATTAATGCTGGATAGAATTTGCCACTTACAATCATTACCAAGCCGGTGTTCAATTCTTTCCTCCACACACGCTTACATTCACCCAAGATGACACAAAGACTATAAAAAAAAGACTGTGGGCAACTGTAGATTTGTAATGCACTAGAAATGTTAATAAAACAACTAAAAAACAAATCCACGAGGCTCCTCTGATGAAATCTGTGTTTGTATGTGCAGAAAAGAAGTTAATTTTTCTATTTATGAAAACTCTAGGCTCTGGAGTTCTGCATAGTTCATCCAATATCAAAGATCAAACGATACTCTGAAACAGCAGCGAGGTGAAGGGCTTGAAAACAGTAAACAGACTCTTGTCTAACAAGGTGCAATCTAAACAACGAATAAAAGAGAATCTAGGCACCATAACTATCAGACAGTCCCAATGGGATAACACATCACAAAGTCTTCTAGACAACAATCAGTTTACATGAAAAGCAAATCCTTCTCAGATGAGTTTCTTGCAAGGAAAAAAAGTGACCTCTGATATGTCTCCTCAAGAGTTTCAGAAGAAATCTTAATGTCTCAAACTGATCTGCAAGTGTGAAATCCAAAGTTAGAGATTTCAATGTGAACTCACCAAATTCTTTTTACATTTTGTAGCTCACTCTAATTTCTATTTATTATTTATTAATTAAATAATTTAATACCCCAAAAATGTAAAAAATAAATAAATAAATAAATATTTGATTATTTTACACACACACACACGGACGCACACACACACACTCACTGTGAAATATCTTTATCATTTAAAATAACTTTCTGATGCAATATATTTTAAAATGTAATTTATTCCTCTGACGTCAACACTGAATTTTCAGCACCATTACTTCAGTGTCACATGATCCTTCAGAAATCATTCTAATATATCGATATGTTTTTATCAATATTGATAACAGTTGTGCTGCTTAATATTTTTGTGGAAACTGAGATGCTTTTTCTTTCAGGATTATATGATGAATAGAAAGTTCAAAAGAACATCATTTATTTGAAATAGAAACCTTTTGTACTATTATAAATGTCTTTACTGCCACTTGATCAAATTATTGCATCATATTATATCATATTATTTTCACATTTTTCATATCATAATTTAGATCTTCATACCTCTAGAATATTCATCTTGTTTCAGTAAAGCAGGTGAATGATAAAAGTGCAGCACTGTTTTAAAGCTGGGATTATTCTTACAATTCTTCCCCAGAATGAGTCATTTTTGACTGAAAGCGCCACTTATGTTTGACTGATTCATGTGACATCAGTCTGCCCTCTGCTAAATTCTCTCATTATAGGGCAGTATTCTGGCAGCTCGCTTCAGTGACAGATGTTATCACCTCTCACCAGAAGTGGTGTCAGTTTTACATACTCTGTTACCTCCGGGTTCAGCTCAGTGGAGAGGTGTACCAATCAGTAATTTTAAACACATATTTAAAGTGGATTTTATAGCTTCTATTAATAAAAGGCCAGAATGTTTTTTTTCTCCATTGATGACATTTCATTCCCATGTTGGCCCACCTTTTCGTCCATGTGTTTCCATGCAGTTGTCGTGGAGACAGGCCCCCCAGAAGGACCAGGATGAGAGCAGGCACAGCTGTGGGCACGGTATGGAGCAGGGCTGCACCGCAGAAGGCAAATCTCCTGTACACAGATGCCCACTTACCGGCCTAGGCACTATAGAGGTATAGAGAGAAAGAATCCATATGTCAGGCAAATTTAGTTAAAACTTTTCTTGGCAAAATATAATTCAGCTTAATAAGTATAATTTTCTGATCTTTCCTGCTGAGCACCAACTCCCACACAGAATAAAATTAATTTCAACGCCTATGTAAACCAATGCAAGAATTTAGCTTAAAGAACATGAAAGATTATCAGATATGAAAAAAATATAGCGAGGGGGCTTGATTTTATTCATTGGTTGCTGATTGGATGGAGGAACCGAATACGAGCTTGCGGTTGGTTGTAAGAAAGGGACAGACTTAAATGGACTAAATGACTGGAGAAATCTGATATACGACACTAATGAGAAGTCTGTCATTTGACAGGAAGAACAGAGGTATGACATTTTGATTAAACATTACAAAGTAAAAAAAAAAAGAAAAAAAAAAGAAACATGCATGCAGTTGTTCACAGTAAGATCGATAATATGCATTCAGAAAACAGATAGGGTGAATTTCCATTGCATGCTGACTTCAAAGTTAACAAACTGTGGTTTCCAGCACATTTTAATTCTGACATTTTATGTATCTCTAAAGTGAAACAAGATATTCAAGGTGAAAACTGGGTGGGACATAATTTTATACAGCGGAAATTAGTTAGATTGTGAAATGAGAGAGAGAGAGTTACATACCAGAATGAAGCCAAACTTCATTTGAATTTGCTAAAACAACCCTTAAAGGGGTCATGACATGAGAAACCAAATTCCCCTTGATATTTTGACATAGAAGAGGTTTTTGTATGCTTAATACATCCTGCAAGTTTTGCAATTAATCACGATTAATCACACCTAACATTAAACATTTTGGTAGCACTTTATTTTAGAGTGTCTTAACTGGTTGCTTATTGGCATGCATATTACTAGAATATTAGTCATTTATTAGTACTAATTAAGCACATATTGATGCCTTATTCTACATGACCTTATTCTACATCCCTAATCCTACCCAATACCTAAACGTAACAACTACCTTACTAACTATTAATAAGCAGCAAATTAGGAATTTATTGAGGGAAAAGTCGTAGTTAATAGTGAATAAGTGTTCCCTATTCTAAAGTGTTGCCAACTTTTTAAATATACATTTATATTGCAATAATTTCACATTCAATCTTCAAATTAATGTAGAAACAACATAAAGACAGTATATTTTTAATATTTGTTTAATGGCATCTTTTTTATGACTGAAGGTGAGTATCACTGATTCAACATTAGAGTATAATTGAGAGCTATTAATTTTAACATTTATTAGACTTAAAAAAATCTTCTAATTTAAGTGAACTTAAAACAATCTTCACATAAACCCATTATAATAAATGTCATATTTAGCTACCTGTGCCCTTCAGCAAGTAGGAAATAAACAGAAACTGAATAAAGTTATCAAACACTAAATTCTAAATTAAATATAGATGAATCCTTAAAGCTATAAAAGTTATTGATTTCCTCTTTTTTTCTTTTGTTCTTTGATGAACAGACACCACAGCAGCTTGGTTATTAGGTTATTTTGCCTGCTATTACTTTAAGAGCTGCCGCTGCTGAACATAATGTGGATCTGACACACATCATATTTTCTCACCACTCTCTTTACCTTTTCTGACCCACTTCAGGTCTTTAAGTCTCTACTAATGAGCTACCGAGTTGAAACAGGTGTGTAAGATGAGGGAGACAGTACTGGGCTGCTCCAGAACAGTTTTGAAAACCATTTCATGTTCTTAAACGTGACTTATATATAACAAATATTACATGCATGCATGCATTTGGTAACTTCATGACTTTACCTACAGTGCACGCCAGTGTCTTTGCGCGTGCAATTGAAGAGCATGCGTTATGAGCACAGTACAGTGTGCTCGTTTGACTCAAGCCTGGCACTGAGGTGAAGCTGGAGCTCGCGTCTAAAACGTCTCCCGTGTGATGTGGTCATAAAGATGTTCTGCAACTAAATAAATGCACTTCTTGTCAAGAAAAAAAGAGGCAGAGCCAGCAGTTGTGAGTGGGGTGGCCAACACTAGCCCCACTCCTGCGTTAACTGCATTGAATATTTTTAATGCATTAAACAGAAAAAGTGAATCGCCTGCTTAAGCGCTTGACTTCAATAGGACAAATGGAGTGAAAGAACGTTCGATTTGATGCGTTTAGTTTAAACAGCTTTGTACAGATATCAGAAGGTTCCCAGCATAAGGAACAAGTGGATAGTTTATTTTTAATGGCATACTGGATCGTGTCAAAGAATTGTTCTGAGTATTTTTGTTTTGTAAACGAAGCACAGCGTTATGGAGAGTTCACAAAGAAACATTTGTTGAAAGATGAAGCAGTACTAGATCTGACTGCAGCTGCATCACAAACTGTAAGTAAATGATTTCTTAATGCTTTGTTTTTTTTTTTGGATAATGTTGTAAAAACTCTCATATGCAATAGCGAGGGGGCGTTGATGCTGTTGACGTTAGCCAATCATAACAATGGCCGATTACTGACAAGCCTTAAAGAACCCGCCTCTTAAAAACAGGTCATTTTAGACAGAGGGTCAGAATGAGGGTTGAAAATAATAATTTTTCCACATACTTATTTGTTTTGTTTTGTTTTTTTTGTGCAAAACACTTTATTAACATTATAAGCTTTCCTGTAGCTCAAATAGTAGAGCATGGCGCTAGCAACGCCAAGATCATGGGTTCGATTCCCAGGGAAAGCAAGAGCTGATAAAATGTAAAAACTGTAACTTGAATGCCATGTAAGTCGCTTTGGATAAAAGCGTCTGCTAAATGCATAAATGTAAATAAGTAAACCTCAAGGAACATTAAAATAATAATAAATCCATGTCATGACCCCTTTAAATAACTATTAGGCTGTTGATTAACGTTATCCAACAGCCTGCATGGTCTAAGAGACATCAGTGGAAAAGTAAAGTTGTTTCAGAGGACAGGAAAATTAATACAATTTGTTTTTGTTCTAGAATAAAGTGCACTGGATGAATAGTTCCCAATAAAACCACGAACATGCAGTAAGAAAGTAAAACGATTTTGCAACGACTTTGAATTGCATTGATTCTCAATGTGACTTTTGTCAAACAAGCGTTCAAAAGTTTAGGCAAACCACTTGAAAGTCTCTTACTTTGGCTGTGCTCTGTTAACATTAGTGTGAGAGTCCTCTGGGTCAGGTGGAAAGCAAACACCACTGTTGATTTTCATTGATCTATATCCCCAAACAACATTGATTGAAAGGAGTCATCTTCATCTGGATGCCTTTCTCAGCTCAGCATGCCTTGAATCCATCCAAACACTGCTTTCACTGGCTAGTGCAGCTCCTCGAAATTAATTTCAGAGCAAGGTGACTCCCTTTAACTACCTCTAATCTTAGAAACAGGCATGGATACACATAGCTAATGCAAATGGCTAACCAAAAGACGTTTTGATCTGGATTTCTTAAAATAAAATGAATTCGACTTTGAAAATCAACACATCTGCAGCCTAAAAGAAGCACAGAATGCGCCACGCATAGCTTAGCCACACCACTGTAACTCACTGTCATTTAGACACTGATCCTTACCCTCTTTTCTGTGATGAGGGGTGGAGTTGTCTGGGACCTGGACGCAGTACAGCTGCCTGGTCTGAATCCCTCCACCGCAGAGAACGCTTACATTGTTAAGCCGTCTGTCCTGCAGGCTGAGCAGAGAGGCCACTTGACAGTCCCCCCAATCTGTGCTCTTCCACACATACCTGGAGAACAAAAGCACATGCCCGCTGTGGTGAAACACACTTCTTTTGTTTTGGCCCTATAGTCTCATTATATCGTGCTGGGCTCCTCTCAAAAGTTGCACTGATAAATGAACACAGTGAGTTGCCGCTGAAAGATACTAATAGGCTTAGCTTCCTGTTTTCTGGTAGGAAACCATGTACTAATGAAAATGCATTGACTAAGCAAAGTGTTATGATGCATAAAGCAGCGGTTTTAATGAAATAACAGTCTGCTGCTATTGATCAAAAACCTAATCTCATTAATTAGCTTCTTCTAATCTTTGCTATGCTTGGATGCAACAGGGGTTCAGTAAATAAATACTTGAACACAACACTTGAAAAATCATTTAGTACAATTGTTTTACACTTTCATGTACAGCAGGAAATTAATTATTAT